>JAODLD010000002.1:26087836-26102453 GCA_026781065.1 Mormyrops boulengeri | reverse complement strand
AAAGCTTCATGAATCACTTGCTGTATTTTCTAACCCCACTGGATAGTGCTCTCTGTTCAAAAACGGGTTCAAAGCATGTCTCAAAGCAAGCCAAGAGCACCATCTAGTGGGGTCAAAAAATACAGCAAATGGTTCATAAAGCTTCATTTGGCCATCACTGAGAAATAATAACCAAAGTAAAATAAAACAAGACTGTGAACACAAGATGGCTTATGCAGTAAGTAGACAGATAGGCGCACCCAAGAGGGAGAAGCTGGAATATGTATATAAAGGTATATAAAGGGATACTAATGAGACACCACCCCAACAAAAAGGTTTGGAAAGTGAATCACTTAACCTGCACAGGTTCTGAAATAAGTAAGTAATAAACAAACACAGAATGAACTGGAAGAGTCCAAATTACAAATGGGGGGGGGGGGGGCTGAAAAGCATGTCACTGTGGGAAAACCATGAAGGGGTGGGGGGACTCACGATATAGCAGCTTTCGCAGTAGCTCTTCTTGTCCAGCGCATAGAAGGGCTGTCCGCGCAGGCGGGTGTGGCATGTGATGCAGGTGAAGCAGTCGACATGGAAGACCTGCTCCATAGCCACACATCCGCTGCCGTCGCCCAGCACATTATTGCCGCAGCGTGCACAGCGTCCTGAGTATGACCCCAAGAGGATGCAAGCATGTCATCGACCCCACCACAAATCCAAACCCATGCTATTTAATCTTCAGCAACCAGTGGGCTCACGTGGGGCATACCAAAGTACTCCTCAGTGTGGGGGTGGTTCATGTCGTACACCAGTTTCTTAGTCAACCTCTCCAGCTCCTCTTCTGGCCTCGGTACAGCCCCCTAGTGGTTGGAGGTAAAAGCTGTCAAAAATGGACTATAGCTCTATACTGCATGAAAATGTCCTTGCATATGTTTTTAGGCTGGTGTATAGCTGATATGACCTGCCTGTAGGTGGTGTGTGGAACCTCACCTTGCCAGCGGGGTAGGTGGGGCCATGACCGGGGGTCGGGGGTTGTGCGTCAGCACTCCTCTTTGGCAAGGATCCCTGGCTGGACCGGGGGGCTGTACTAACAGCACCCCCTTTGTAAACACCTCCGGCTTCCTGTTCCCGGGCTGAGATGGGGTACCAAGGTGCCTGTCCTGGGGTAGCTTCAGGGTAGGAGTGTGGGGTGTCCTGTGGCCTAGGCGGAGGGGGGGCATAGGCCTGCTCGGCATGCTGGCCCGGCTGTGAGTAGGTCACCGGCTGCGCTGTCCTGACCTGCACGCTGAAGCGGGGGCCCATGGGGGTGGAGGCAGTGCTGTAGGAGGCCGGCACGGGCTGAGGGTACTGCCTCGGTGTGGGGGGGTAGGAGTACTCCTGCTGGGGGCCAGCGACTGGGGCTTCCCCGGCATAGGGAGACCCCAGATGGTACGGGGAGGGGGAATATGGGGCGTATCCCACAGAGGACCGGCCCAGGGGGGGCGTGCCGGTCTGGGCCACAGGCTTGTATCGCTCCGCCGGGAGGTGCTTAGTGTAAGGCACATTGTCATACACCTGAAACATTCACATTTAATTTATTAACCAATCATTTTTATCCAAAATGTCTTATGTTTGAGACAGCAGGGTCAGCCAGTCCCTGGAGTGACTGGGGGTTAAGGGCCTCACTCAGGAGCCCAACGGTGACATCACTCTGCTGACACTGGGATTTGAACCAGCAACATTCCGATCACAGGCATGGCAGCCTAACCCGCTGAGCTACACAGTGCCCCAAAATGGGTAAAACAGGAGACTCAGGCAGGGAAAGGACTCGCATGCCAGGCGCGTTGAGTGCCTGGGTCAACATACATGCAGAAGAAAAATACCGAAACAGCTGTTCACAGTGATCAGCAGCTAGACATGTGTCAAGACCCAGCAGAGTGGTGACACACCCATGTTAGGGGCCAATTTCATTCTCATTTCCTAAACTTTACTAAGATACATAAACATAACATACAAATTCATGAGTTTTATATAAATGAAGAAAAAGACATCATTCAAACATAATAAAGCTGGTAAAAACAAATATTATGGACTTATAAACAATCAAGTTACTGCCACTGATAAAATCACAGATGCATAAATACAAGGGAAAAAGACTAGGAGAAAACTGCCCTCTTGTTTCAGTGGTTGCTATTCTTCCTGTAATATGAATAGAAGCTGCAAAATTCAAATAACAATCGACATCCACCATGATTTCCTCACCTCTGCGACTGGACACACACACAACTGGACTCTAACCGCTCACCTGTGTTCTTGAGTTCTGGGGGCGGCTGTCCAGGTCTGCCAGCATACAGGTCAACGAGTCGATCTCCGCATCGATGCTGGCGAGGTGTCCTCCGGGCTTGTCTGGACCTCGGTTCTGCAAGGGTAAGCAAAAAGCCTTCGACCCATATTCGACTACCTGATGATGTAGCTTGGCAAAAGAGCACAGTAAAAGGCAGTGGACACTCAGAACATCTCACCATGTTTTTGGACTGCAGACTTAAGAGAAACCCAGGCAATGCTGCGAGAACTCCACAGGCAGCGTGTCGGGGGCGGGATTCAAGCCAGCGACCCTGGAGCCGCCACACCACCCCTTACACGTTCCAATTTTACACTCCAGAGATCATTACCCGCTAAGCCGCCCCCAGTTTTACAACCCAGCACTGCCTACACAATCTGTCACTCCGTCTTCAGGAAGCTCTCCGGCGCCGAACAGCACTCATCATGCAATGAATCACTCACTCCTCTCCTCTCCTCTCACTGCAGCAATCGGTCCCCTTCCCTGACAGGCTGGACGTTTTTGCTGAAATCAGCAGACGGGCAATTCCTGGATTCACATCTCATCTGTCAGACCATTAACCAGTCTGACTGGATGCCACTCGGGAGAGTAAAATGTTCTGAGGTCGTAACCGCAGTAAATCAACAGACTAAGCATGTTATATTAAAAAACTCTCATACTGATAAGGTCAGAAAAACACCATCTATAAATGATGCAGAATAACCGATCCACGACTCCGTTATCTCTAGACAAGATCATCCTGGTGATCTACTACCTGACTGCACTGCCACCTCCCTTGAGACTCTCAAGATTAAGGAGCCCCTCCTGCTACCTTCTCCCTGTCCTGAATACCTTAAAGCCCATCTGACGATCTCTGCAATCGGCTCCCCCTACCTGCTCACAAGGCACTCATTACATTGCTGTGCCGCAGGACCGTCAGCGGCGGCAGGAAGTTCCTGGATCACAGGATGACGTACCTGCCCCCAATTCAAACGGATGCCATATATAAGTCTCAACTAAAGCCTAGCTCATTCGCTAGCCTACAGCTAAAGGTACTGACTGCAAATCAGGTCCAAAGCACTTTTTTTTTTTTTTTTTTGCGAGCCAGCTACTGGGTGCCCCTCTCCTATCACAGCAGGGGATGAGCAGGGGGGCTGTTCCGAGCCCCTTTTTCGGAGTTGATCTTCTCTGTTCACCCTACGACTGCCTACATATGCTGCCTTGTTCTTCAGGGATCTTCTAAACTGTGTGTGGTTCTTTCTTCTCAGAAGGCGGCTCTATAAGTATGTATTAGCAAAAATTACGTCTCCAAGTTGTGATTAGTCTTCTCAGACCTGCTCAGGACTACGTGATCATACATCAGACCTGAACAGCTGGTCATCGACAGCATCTACAGCGAGAGTCCAGAATATCTATAGGGCTTCCAGCGCCCGTGTTCCTTATCTCCTGCCATGACCATGATTCCGTTCTAAAGCCAATTTTTCATTACATACAACGACCCACGTCTTTTTTCTAAAATATTTTTTGGTTTTGCTTCTTGGTGCTGTCGTTATTCAGGTGTTTTCTGATTTTCAGTTCCTTCTGGGAAAAAAACCCCTGCTGCGTGTCCGAGTAACACACTTTGTAATAAGCGCACTGTTACAAATAAAATACCCCCCCTCCACCTTCCCAGACTTCCACTGACAGAGGAATGCCAGCACAGTGCCAACCTGTGAGCTGTACTGGCCCATGTGCGGATTCCAGGGGGAGCGGTCCTCTTTGGAGCCGTAATAGTGGTCGCTGGACTTGGGCGAGAGTGGGCGGAAGCCAGGTGACCCAGAATCCTCAGGGAATGTCATGACCCCTCCTGGACACATGGATGCTTCAATGTAAACAAATACATAAACACACTGTGCTTGAAGTACGCATGTTCTGTTATACATCAAAGTTCATTCATTCATTGATCCATCCATCCATCATCTATTCCCACTTGTTCTATGCAGGGTTACCGGATCTAGAGCCTATCCCAGAGGCTATGGGCACAAGGCAGGGAATAACCCAGGATTGGGCGGCAACCCATCGCAGGGCTTAAAGTATTACGCATAATGTAAGACGAAGTGATTCGAATCATGCGTTTAAGGGCCTCAGTAAGTGCGTTTAATCCTAGCTGAATGGAGGTACGAAGGCTGCCTGACCCACCACGCATCACCCAGGTCCTACCTGAGGGTGCCGCAGCCATGAACCTGGCACCCATCCCGCCGGCGCTGCCGTTCTGGTCGTAGGCTCCGTATCTGGGCCGGCTTTCCCCAGCTACCTTCTGAGGGGGTCTGTAAAAGCCTGGGCCGGCCTGCGACATGTGAGGGCCGGGTCTCTCTGGACTTCCCATGGTCTTGGGTGGCAGCCAGGTCGGACCGGACATCTGTGAATTCTGCCGGACAGGAATTCAGTGAAGTCTGTCAGCTGACATGACGATACCTGCTGAAGGCCAACCTTGGGCTGTTCCTAAGCTGCCAAAGTTGACCTCCCTCCCCCGGCGAACCTCACAAATACACTCCGAAAACATTAAACCTCCATGAGACAGTATGGTGTAAACCCAGAAGTCTCCAGGCCTGCAATGACTCCATCCAATCCTGAGTTGTCCCTCCTTATCTACATTTTCCAGCCAATGGGTGTTCTGTTCAGGAACATAGAATGTACCATCCATTATTGGGGCTAGGAGTGGCTCTTTGGAAATTGCCCACCCCCTCCTCCCCTCCTTTTACCTGGTAACCCAAGGACAGTCCCATAATGCCTGGTCTGATGGCAGTATTGCTATGGACCGGCCCAGTGATGCATCGAAAGCACCCTTCCTACTGGCCTGACAGCGCCACACACTGGCACGAGAGAGGTGGGGGAAGCCAGGGTCTTTTTTATAACAGGTTACCAGGGGAGATGGAGACATTACATTTTGGGTTTCCTATGGCAACCTGTGCCAGTACACAGCCAACAATAGTATTGTTGTTTATAATCAGGATAAGGGTGGGGGAGCTGTTTTGACAGACCAGGAGAATTCTAGCAGTCGGACAAGCGCACGTCTACAAACAGGAACACACACAAGATGACATACAACAGACACTACACCACCCTCACACACGATAGCAAGTGTTTTAGAAACTCACGCTGACCCTAACCAAAACACGAAACTGTGTAACGTTCTCCCACACAGCTCTCTATGCAAACACTTGGTGACGTCTACCATTACGAATCATAGCATCGAGACTCCCCGCGTGCAGCACTACTACACCGACAAAACAGTGTTTAAAATTTAGGCTCAGCTGTTCGGAACACGTAATGATGTAAACATTAATGTTAAGACATGTTTCATAGCTAACGTGATCAAATCTGAGAATATCGTTTTCATTTTCTCCATCTCGTTTCTGCATGCAATAAAACCACAGGATCTTAAATAAGAGTCACAGCTGTGCCGTTACATTCATATGCCGCAAAGACTAAAAATCACGTCAAGGTTAACCGTTCGCCACCTTTTAAATTTAGGCTGATTTTGGCATTCGTGCCGATTAATGAAGGAGACAGTCGGACGATCGGGGGTGTCGGTGGAGGCGCAGCACTTGCAGATGCCCACACCGTGCAAACTTAAGTCTCAAACGGACTAAGTGCATATACGCGAATCCGTGGATCGGCGGGCCCGGGAAGTGATCGCAGAGCCGGCCGAGCCTAAAGGCGCTGGGAGACGGCCGATCGAAGGCATCCACGCTTCGGGTTATCAAAGCGACCGACGCAACGCTGGCTGGCGAACGCGGACATTATGATTTAGCGGGAGGCAACTTTGTCAAGAGTGACTCCTGCGGGCGCTTCGTCGGTTTGCTAGCCTGTGCGGGATCGTGTAAAGTCAGCAGTTAATTCAAAAGTGGGCAGTTGCATCACTCCAAAGCAGCACCGACAGCATAACTGACGCGCCGGGGAGATGAGTTGTTGCAGATAAGTTGTTATACATAATCTAGAAAGTCCAGCTACAGTCGCAACACTCTTTCTGTACCTTTTAAATGCTGAAGTGCCCCTTTTCGCTACAGTCTCCTTGTGCTCACGTTTCTCATCTGCAAAAAGAAACACACCGGTAATGTAGCTAGAGCATGTAGCAATGATCGATACCAGATCAGGTTAACTGTTCTCTAACACTAACTTGAGAAGTAAGGAACCAGCCTTGCACAGCCTGACATGCAACATTACGACTTGATTTAAGCACGCCAGTCTGGATGACCTAGTTTGGCTGTTTGACGTCCGTTTTTTGCAATTATATAGACTGAGAAATCAAGCCCCAAAATGATGAATACTTGACTGTGTTTACTCAATTTTGCCCGTAAATCTCCTGCTTGCCGTCCACATTTACGTTTGAGTATCTCGCACAATCCTCCAGCACTTGTTGCGCCCCGCCAGACGTGCGAATTCCACTTGTCAATCCTTCACTGGTTTCGCTCCCAGCCGGCACTGAACTCTCAAAACAAACTTTTCGCAGTTTGTCGGGCTTCCCTTTTTTCCGCCACTGTTTTCCCTATCCTCTCTTTTTTTCTCGGGGATTCTGCCTTTTTCCACAGGCCCGCGCTCTCGTCATCGCATTCCTGGCGCGTGACGTAGGCGGCCGCGTGCCGTGGGAGGCCGCGTGTGTCTCTCCCACACTGGCCGCTGGAGGTGTGATGGATGGACGGATGGAGGAATGAACCGATGGATGATTCGATGGATTCCTGGACAAATATGGACGCCGCGCTGGCGCAGTGCTTAAAATATCCGCACCAACTATTTTTCACAAGACGTTAATAAAATCAGGGGCGCATCTGACGCGTGTAGAGTTTATGTGGAATATTACATGCCGTTCAACAAACTTTTTAATAGGATTGTCCTACTTCTCTAAAAATTACATGCAACAATTTTCTATAAATATCTACAACAGGTTATTTTTCAAATATTACCTTTTAATATATGGGAAATACTTATTTAGGTACATCCATCCATCTTCCATAACTGTTTATCCAGTACAGGATTGCATGGAGCACAGGCCACATGGCCCAGGACCCCCTGGATGGGATGACAGTCCATTACAGGACATATACTCACAGAGAATTTGCATTTCCGAAATGTCAAGGAACCAAGAGGAATTGTAGGGAATACATATAACACTGGAAAACTGTGCCCACTCTACTTTGGGGGGGGGGAGTATGTAGGATAGGAGTCACATCTCCACCCTGAAGGTTTGAGGCCTATTCTCAGTTGTGTGAGCCGATTTGTAAAAGTAGCAGATTGTGTGAAAGGTGAATGATAATAAGCCAGGAAGTGCACTGGACAAACTGTGATAAGCCATATTGGTGATACCGAGTTTCTTATCCGAGGCTGACATATTCACTTAGACGGGGGAGATCGCAGGGCCAGATAAACGGGCTGTTCAGTAACCAGGGATTCCCCCCCACTCCCGACCCACAGCTGGGTAGCGGACCGCCTCTGACTGCCTTTCTGCTTCTGGGAAACAGAGCGCGCAGGTCTTCTGGGAAGCATGGCTGCTGCTTGCAGGCAGAGGTGCTCCTGGAACAGCAGGCCGCCATCGCAGCGGGCCGCCATCGCAGGTCTATCAAACCAAGCATTTATCCACTAGGGTTCAGTAAATGATTTATTTCAAATGAGTCATGGTAGGGCGAAGTGGGCAGAGTCAAAAAACAAAAAAAAGAAAAACTAAACTAAATAACCAAAGCAAGTGTTCCTGCTTAATAAGTAGGGTGATGCGCTAACACTGCGAAGATTGGAGGCCTGAATCTGAACACAAATTGTAATGCTTCCCTTTACTGCAAGTCATTTTTGATAAAACGGTCAGATAGATGAATGAACCCTGTCTGGTTCATTTTGGATTAGATCCCACAGCACACAGTAGGGAAATACAGAAAGGAGGCTGACCATTTGGCAGAGAATGGAATAGAGGCCAGACAGGCAGGGTGGGGAGAGAAAAATCTTGTCAAACCTTCAGATAACTATAGGTAGGAGAAATAACATAACACCCCAGAATAGACCAATCACAGGATGCGAAGGACAGGAGGAATTAATCAGTTGACTAGTCCTGGTCACCAGCATTCCATCCCACCACAATTGTTTGTACAAATAATTGAAATGTGTTTCTGCTGACAGTATCAGCACTCCCGGGGGTGTTCACAATTTCTTTTTTCGCCACCAACATGTATTCTCCCACTAGGTGGTCTTTTGTTTTCTGGGATGTCACCGAAACCTTGACGACAGAAGCAGTGAGTCATTTTCACTTCGCCAGAGTAGCAGCAACGGAAATGTGGTGTTTCTACACCGCGGGGCACTCAGATGGAGTGGGCGGACGTCTGTAGCGAACGTCTGTAGCGCATGGTTAGCACACTGCTGTCACACACTGCAGAGTTGTTCAGTTATGATGCTTCCTCCTGCCCCCACCAGAACCAGACCATGCTTTTTCTCTCCTCACCTTCCCTGGAAGGTCTCCTCATCCACTCAGCTTTTTGACACATCTGACCATTTCCCGGCAAAATCAAAAAAGGAACATCAGGGTTGCATGTGGCGTGACACTCACGCTTTCAGACTCTCACACTCACATTAGAAATCTTACAGCAAATCTGTATTATAACATTATAAACCTAAAATTAGCTACATCAAAACTTTGGGCTAGTATGCAAACACTACAGATTATTTACAACGTAATAAAACTGTTGCATACATGAAACTGCGTGTGCATGCGTGTGCAGACTTGTCTCGAATTGAAAATCTCACACCAGTCAGCTGACGTGAGATTCTGGAACATAGGTCTAACACTTTGACCCCCCCAGGAACATTTACACTTTTATCTTAAGTGACATACATTTAGCGAATGCAGGGTCAGTCAGTCCCTGGAGTAACTGTGGCTGAAAGGGCTTTGCTGAAGGCTCCAGTGGTGACATCATTCTCCAAGCTAGGATTTGAACAGATGACCTTCTGATCACAGGGATAGAGTCACATATCACCACGCATTTAGCAGACTCTTCTGTCCAAAGCAGCATGCAGGCGAGGTAGAAGTGCACCGCTGTCAAGGAGCCAGCTCAGACACAAACACTGCTAGGCTGAGCCTCCAACGCATGACCGCAGATACAGTTATGGGAAAAACAGTAACACAAACACAGGGAAAGAAACCTGGTATTTGTAATCACAGACGCTATAAACTACTCATTACGTGGGCTGACTCAGAGGCAGCATAAAATCAGTGGACAAATATCTCTCATCAGAGAACCTAGCATGAAGGTAGGTCTGTGTACAGGATACAAAAATATAGAAAAGCGTCTGGTGGTGTCAAGCAAACCATTTGCCAATGGTACAAGCCAAACCTACAACTCTTCTATGCAAATATATGAAATCTGCAGGTGACACCATTTAATTACCTTTGTGTGTGCAGAGGGTGTAATGAGAGAAATCCATCATTCCAGGCTGATGACTGAAGTTCAAGTTTCACAGCAGCATCCCCACCCACACTGGCAAGCGGTTCAAGGCCCTCCTTCAAATCGCACCTTCCCTGAGCTAGACCGTCATGCATTTGGTTTGACCACTGGATAATATACATTTTTTACTCCTCCGAAATGGTCTGCCCTAGATATACAGATGACATTGTAAGGGCGGTAAGTGTCACTGTGTTCACCAGCGCCGTGTGACTCAGTGGTTCACAGCTTCCGACTTAATCAGCTTGTGGGGTGGATCCTTGAGATTTTAGGTGAGGCACAGCCTGGCATAACAGATCACACTCTGTGTTACTGTAAGGCAGCCTGCTCCCAGTAACCAAGCTCATACCTGCCCTATAAGGCAGTGTTTCCCAACCCAGTCCTTGGGGATCCCCAGACAGTCCACATTTTTGCTCCCTCCTACTAAAAGATGGTGGTTTGCCAGTGTAACCAAGCAGATGTCTGTTTTTCAGTGCCTACACTGCTTCCTGTTTCACAAATTGCATCAGTGAAGTACAGGGTTACAGTAAGCCATACTCTACACATATTATGAATAATCTAGAGACACAAACTCACTATATTTTGGATTGGCCACATAAACACAGAGAGAACACGTTAACTTCACACATAGAACAGGATGGGACATGAACCCACAATCTTAGAAGTGTGAGCTAAAGTGATACCCATTGAACCATAATGCCACACATAATGGTGCAGAAAACAGTATATTCTCTTGTTTTTTTTCCCTTTTTTGTCAGGCTGAGCCACACTGGGAGGACACTCTTTTGTCCCTGAAAGTATCAAGCAGGTCTATTTTTGGAATTTTCTGCCATGGCCACAGTTCATTGTCTACTTTGTTAGTAATTTTACCTACTCTTGTGTAACAACACTCTTAGTTTCAGCCCTGAAGCCTAAGTCTTGTGCTGCAAAATGGCCCAAGCTGTTGCCCAAGTGTGCACATTTCTCTCCCCCTGAGATGCTGTCTTTCACCCTGAATAGGGGAGAAACTGGGGAGGGGTTCGGCTTGGCACGGCCAGGGTGTCATCGTCTGAGGAAACATCTACTTCAGTTTTTTTTTAAAACAAAAATCATTTTCAGAGTCATTTTCCTATCATCGCTGCATGAAGATAAACTCTCACAGTAAATACCTTGAAGTGGGGACCTGTTTCTTCTGAATTAATGTGTAGGTATTGTAATGCATATATTAATAATTCTAAGTTGATGCAGACACTCATAGGTACCAACAGCAGCCTCAATCCACAGGTTCACAGTATTCATTAATTATGCAGTGATTGTTAATCATACAATTAGCACAGCTGCTGTAGTCATTGCATGGTAGAGAGAACATCCATTCACTACATAACCGTTGAAATGACTGCCCCTCCCCCCAGTGCAGTCTTACACGCTGCAGCTTAACTAGTGGTTTAACCGTCCTGTCAACCTGATGACTCACTCCAGCGAGAAGCCCTACTGCTGTGATACCTGCGGTACCAGATTTATCCAGGTGGAGGAGCCGGTTAGGCAAGTGGCGGCACGCTCACAGCTGGGTGACAGGCGTAGAGGAGTGTCTCTGGTGACGACAGTTGGCTCACCTGCAGGCGCATGTTCTGTACCCCGTCAGATTTATGGGATGCATTTCCACCACCTGGTCACGCTGAAGAGCCACATGCGCCTTCGCACTGGTGAGAAGCCACATGGCGTGAGTCAGGCCAAGCGTGCTACCTGCCACCCTAATGAAAGGGTGAACTCCAATCCGCGCTCAGCCGCTAACCCGCCGTGTCTCTCTGCAGTGCATGCAGTATGGCCGTCGCTTTCACCATAAGAGGCAGTACCAGCTCCACCTGCGGCAGAAACACTGTGGTGTCACCAACACCAAGGTCTGCCACAAAGTCCTGCTGACCCCTACTGCCCCCTGCTGGAGTCACGCTGAAATGCCATGACGCTGCCACTGACCTTCATCACCGTGAGCCTGCATTATCAGCCTCTTGGGGGCCTTGCATCAAACACCAGACTTTCCCCGTGGAACTTTCCAATAGTGACTCTGTCCCCTTATACCCACCAGAGCCATTTTTAAAACATAGTTGTTCTTTCGTTAATCTCATCCTGATAATTGTGTTGATCACTGGTCTGTACAAGGCCATAGTACAAAGTATCTGTGTGCAAAAGCAAACACTGCATGCCCCAGGTGTTGGCAAACCACCATGATACCTGCCAATACATGCGGTCAGAGCTGGTCATAGGAAACAGCACCGTGGAGGGCATGTTGGTGCTGAAAACACGGCCAAATCGTCAAATGTGGAAATTAGAAGAAATTATGTGCCTGGATGAGGTAAATGACAATGTGTGAAATGGCAGTGGAAAGAAGGAATGAGAGAACGAGAGAAAGAAATAAGGACACAGTATCAGAGCAAATCAGTGACTGTCTACTGTAGCTCAAGAAGTAGAGCATTGTGCAACAAAGCGAAGGTCATGGGTTCAAATCCCAAGGACTACACATAAATTGTAACCCTTCCCTTTGGATCAAAGTCAAATGAATGAGTAAATGTTGACATTGACTGGATACAGGAGTATCAGCCAACTGGCCAGGTAGCAGTGAGGTCCTCCTGTGGGACAAATATGTAAGGTTAAGTTTCTATGGGATTACTATGGAGAGTAAAATGAATTAATGTCCCTGGGCTATGAGGTAGCATGTCCTGTTCTATTTGTGCTCTTTAAGAGTGTTAGATAGGACACCCCCCCCCCCCCTCTCTAGCAGCTCAGCGGTACAGGCCACCTCTGACCTGAGCTTTGGTGCCGCCGGCTGCTTTGCTGCTACATGCTAATCTGAGGCTCACCCCTTTCAGTTATATCTGGAATGTGCCGCCTCTGCATGCCAGCAAAAAGACACGCTGTGTAAAAAGAGCTGCTGATTACACAGGAACTTTTAAAGAAAGACTGTAAGGCTGTGGAAGGCTCAGTTGGAAAAGCATCAGGCTTTTAATATGAGGGCCCAAGGTTCAAGTCCCTGTTTAGATAGCAGTCTCTGTAAGGGCCAGAGAAAGAACAACCCTCTGAGAGAGCCAGTGGATGAGAAATGCAATACATGAGGCACTTTTTAGTGATTCTGTGTGGCTGAGTCAGTTAGGATTCTGTACCTGTAATCGAAAGGTCGCTGGTTTAATTTCCATGGTTAGCAGAGTGAATTCGTCATTGGCCACTTTACACCAATTGCTCAAAGGACTGGCTGAACTTGCGTTCTCAACTGTACATTGCCTTAGATGAAAATGCCTGCTAAATAAATATATTGTAAATAATTGAATGGTTACATTGTTATTTTGCTGGAGAAAGACAGAACTGGTGTCCTATGGGCTGAAATAATGAACTGCATTGACGTCAGCCATCCAAGCGTGGTCGGTGGTGTATGTGAGCAGTGTGTGTGTGTGTGTGGTGTGTGTCAGCAGGGGAGGAGAACGGGTCAGAATCCAGTTCTCTGTTCAACTTCTGTGCTGAATTCTGATCTCTGTAGGGTCTGAAGTCAGACCATTAATCGTAAGTCAATCAGTCAAAATGGGCCGATTGTGCTTCAGCCTCCTGACCACTAGGATGCACTGTGTACATGAAGTAGATTTACTCATAACTAATTTTTACATAGTACAGAAATAAAATGTACCTGTATTACAGCTGTAATAATGCCTTAAGATCAATAGTAGCATAATGGTTAAAGACACTGGGAAAAGCTTAACTTGAAGAGCCATCGGCACATTTGCACCAGGGAGAAACTAGCCCCGAGACTGCAGGCAAACTTATTTACTCTCTGAATGGGCAAAGTCGCACTTCACCTGCAGCAGAAGGAAAATGCCAAGGTGTACTACAAGGGTCCAGCTGCACTGGAAAAGTGATGTTAACTGCTCACAAATATGAAAGGGACCATTTCGCAAACCTGAGGGCTCAAAAAATCTCCCCTTAATTTCCTTCCACTCAAATTAACTAACTGCTTGGTTGATTACCCAGTTCTGGTAAGCAGATACACTATCTTGTTTCACTTTTTGAAGGTGGTAAAAACAGGAACAATAAAGCGCCTGCACACGTTTCCTGTGCAGCGCCTCTCTGGAGTTTCGGGCTGCGTTCATACCAAGGTTCTGCTTCCTGCAGTAAAGGCACGGGGCTCAATGACCTCTCCCATTGTCAGAGAGTTTCAGAATCAGCTGTTTTCAGTAACATCCTTACTTTCATTCAAAACAGGAATTATTTCCCCATTAAGAATCTGTCAGCACTTTTTAATGACGATACATTCTCCCCAGCCTGTTTTGTTCCATGTTCTGGCTTCTGTTTTCACGCCAACAATCATATTTTACATCTAATTCAATGAAGAGATGTGTGGCTTTCCTCCTTAATGCTGTCAAGCATGGGAAATCTAGATTTCACCACCCAGAAACTTCAAGGCTCCCTGGACACCAGAAGTCCTCACAGGAAGAAAGAGGCTGGTATGTATTCAAGCACTGGATTTTAACTGCATCCTCAGCCTGAGTGAAGAATCTTAGCGATCAACATTTTGCATCACTCTCATGATGGCGAAAGTGGTGACTGTTTGTTAACAACAGCATCTGGAGGTTTGTGAAATTACGGTGGATTTGCCTGCCCAAAATAAAGCGAGACAAATGATTCTAGGGCGAAGTGGCAGTCCTTAGTCATGTGATTTCTGTGAAAAGGGGTCATCAGAGCTGAAGGAGATCAGCAGTGTGGCTAAGTGGAAGCAGTAGAGAATAACAGTGTGTGTGTGTGTGTGTGTGTGTGTGTGTGTGGGGGGGGGGGGGGTGTTAAAACAGATAAGCAATGCTGATGTTGGAAAAAATGTATATAATAAACAAAAGGGGTAAAAATATGAAAAAAATCTTTGTGAAAA
>JAODLD010000002.1:26070308-26081650 GCA_026781065.1 Mormyrops boulengeri | reverse complement strand
CCCTGGACGCCTCCCTGGTGAGGTGTTCCGGGCATGTCCCACTGGGAGGAGACCCCGGGGAAGACCCAGGACACGCTTGAGAGACTATGTCTCCCGGCTGGCCTGGGAACGCCTCGGGATTCCCCCAGAGGAGCTGGACGAGGTGGCCGGGGAGAGGGAAGTCTGGGTTTCCCTGCTTAGACTGCTGCCCCCCGCGACCCGACCCGGAACAGCGGTAGACGATGGATGGATGGATGGATGGATAGTGTGGATTTAACAATGATTATGGATCAGCCTGTTGCCAGATGCAGAGGTTTAACTTGAGCTGTTCATTTCAAGGGTGGTTTGATGCCTTGGTGAGTAGTGTTGAGTCTTGTATTTCTTGTGGGTGGGGGTGGATGATGCCACAAATTTTACGGATTATAAAGCTTGTTGACTGAGACTGGGTTGTGCCGACAGATTGATTGTTTCATTTCCCCAAGTGTCTGCCATAATAAAACAAACATTTCAATTTTCAGATACAAAATTCAATATTTTAACATTAGAATCGATTCTCAAAATTGAAACATTCAGACCGAAAGACACAATATTTCAGTATCGATCTACACATTGCTAGGGGATTTCATTCTTGTTTTGGCCCTATATGGGATCTCTGGTTTTCCCCTATGATACAATGATGTGATTTATGTGGATTTGTGTCTGTAATGTCCCTTTCTTTGCATGCTCTGTAATGAACTAATATGCTCTTCAGACTTTCTTTGCACTGGTTGTTAGGATGCTGGTTATGGGAAATAGATGTTTACTTTGAATAATTATGCTTGCGGTCTGCCATCATTTCAACCATGAGTCACCCCTTTGGTGTACATTTCACTTTTGAAGCATGAAAACATCTTTTTAGTGCAGAGAGAACACTGCGGCCACAGGAGTTATTCGTATTGTCTTATGACGAACATTAAATAAAAACATCAGCGGAATCTAACAGTGACCGTTAGATTCTGTGTTGAATGGTTTCACACAGACTACTGAGTATGCATCCGCTCAGCGGCCTACTTCTGCGTTCGTTTAACCGCGCGTCCCTCTACAAGAGCTTTCTAAAAGTCACGTGATTTCCACTACTATATATAAGCATAATGAGCTGCGAAAATCCTGCCATGCATTTGAATTAAACTTGTTTACCGAAATATCCAATGTTTTTTTTTCATTTGATGTAAATGGTTGCAGAGGACGGTGCCTTTTACTGTATTAAAGATGGATCCGAATGTATTTGGACGATAAGCTGAAGTGTGTCTGAAGACAAAAAAATCCACTAACAATCTTTTCCTGTGCACTCTTTTTTTCCTAACAACTTTTTTATACAACGTTCTTAGCGGTAATTTGAACTTGATGACAGCTGTTGATTTTAGGTCTAGCCTATAAATTGAAGAACAGTCATAGACTATTAAGCACTGGTTGTAAGTCACTCCGGAAAAGAGCGTCTGCTAAATGCTGTAAATGTATATGTAAGCGATGCTATTAGTCCTGCTGTGAGTAATCATCAGGCTGTGTGTGGCTGTGATGGGAAGGTTGCCGGTTCAAGCCCAGGCTCAGTACGTCTGTGGGCCCTTGAACGAGAGACCCTTACTCCCAGCTCCCTGGGTCCTGCTATGGGGGGGGGGCTGCCCTTTGCTGCTCAGCTTGCACTCTCCTACAGAGAGCAAAATGGGAGGATGAAAAGAAAATTCCCCCACGGGGATCAATAAAGAATCAACATAAGTAGGACAGACACTTTTTGGTGTTGAATCACCAAATTACAGTCAATGTTCCGGCGATAATCCGGAAATGCAAAAGCAAAGAATCCCGGCGAGGTTTGTGATGGAATGGCCAAATTTTGCATGGCATAACCAGATAATAGGCAGCCTATCCATTGATATATGATGCCACAATACTTTAAAATTTGCCTGTGGTGTGTGTCGTGCAGTGGACTGGCCAGGCTGTACCCTGCCTGTTGACGCTACCTGAGATGAGCTGGTCCTGACCAGGATAAGCAGTTTGAATATAGCTGGATGTTTTGCACCATAACATTCCCATGTGACTCATTCAGATGTCATATGTAACACGTGTTGACAGTACTGGTTTGTTACAATGATGGGTTTGTTCTTCTTTTTGAGGGGGAAAAAAAAATCCCGTCTATACTGTTGAAACTTCATGCTCCACTGACTCTGAAAAGCTGTTATTGATACACAATGAAGAATTTAAGATCCTAAAGGAAAATTCTGCATCAGTCATTTTCACCCCAAAGTAGTTTTTTGTTATCAAGTACTAGATGTATGTATTTCATTATAAAAAATCGACTTGTTACTCTAAGCCCTTGACTGTTGTTTTCACAACCAAATGTAGTAAAAAAAAAAAAAAATGCAGCTCACAAGCTGAACTTTGATCTTGAAAAAAGACATTTAGACTTGTGCAAAATGTACCCTTTCTGGGCTTACCCACGAGCGCTAGCTGAACCATGTAACCGTAAAAATAAAAAAGTTACTGCTTATTAGACTCTGCAACTTCATCTGAGTCTGAGATCAACCACAGCAAGTGTGTTCTTACTCAGTCCTTCGTGATGCTTTCAGCGAGTATACAAGTGCATTTTGCAAGGGACCTACATTCAAAGTTTCATTTTCTCGATGCAGTCCGAATGGGCCTACCATGGGCATTCGCCAGCATGTTTGTGGTCAAAACGTAGGGTTTTTACTTCTCAAGTTTTTTGGGGGGGCTGTCTGTCATACTTACCATGCTTTTAACTTGAAGAACTGAATAATGAGAGTAACTCTGATTGCAGTTTGTTCTGGTCTCCATCCTGTCACTCCCAGTCACCTTCTCGTCTATAACCTCGTTTCCTTCTTCAGAGTCCATGGCCAGACTGCCTCCGCGGGAGCCGGCAGTCGCCCCCGACGGAGGGTGGGGCTGGGTGGTGGTGGGGGCGCTGTTTGTGGCCTCTGCCCTGGTTTTTGGCCTCATCCGCAGCCTGGGCATCTTCTTCGTGGAGTTTGTGCAGCACTTTGAGGAGAGTGCGCAGGCCGTGTCCTGGATTGCCTCCATTGGGGTGGCCACGCAGCAGATGATGAGTGAGTAGCAGACAGAGGAGAATAGACGGGGGTGTGTAATTGAGGAGGAGTGATGAGGGAATGAAAGATGTGTCTAGGGGAAAGTTAAGTTCACGAAGGGCGAGGGCGAAGATCAGAGTTGTTATAGGTAAGGATTTAACCTAGGGATGGTGAAAACATCACATTGAAGAGAGAGCCAATGGAGGGGAGATTAAGTAGTGGTGAAGGTAGAACATTGTTGGAAAAAAGCCAATGGGGAGAAACTAAGATGCTGTCGAAGGCGGGACATTGTTAAAAAGAACCAATTGGGAGAGACCAAGATGGGTTCGAAGGCAGGACATTGCCAAAAAGAACCAATTGGGAGACATTAAGATGGTGCTGAAGGTGGGACATTGCATCTATGGGTTTTGAAAAGCACTTTATAAAATGAATGTCATTATTTTTCTTATTATTATTTATTATTATAACAGAGGCTCAAAGCCTTAGGCTCATTTAATTATACTGACTACCAAGATATGATTATGCCAGTACTTTATTAAATACCCAAATTAGGCATTTTGAACTGACTCCCCAGTCGTCTGTAATATCCGACTGTGTAACTGCAATTCTGCCTGCAGCCCTGCACTTCAGTGACGGGCGATGTCTCTCATTGAGCAGGTCCAGTCGGCACGGCGCTGTGTAACGCCTATGAGGCCCGACCTGTGGTGATGCTGGGCGGCCTACTGGCCTCCCTGGGCTTGATTCTGGCGTCGCAGGCCACATCTCTCACCCACCTCTATCTGACCATGGGCCTCATTTCAGGTGAGACGTAAACACACTCACCCCAGGCCCCCTGTGGTCCTCCTCTGAAGAGTCCCTCCCTCTCCTCCTCTTTGTATCCTTTCCTCACATCTTACAGCAGTGTTTCCCAATCCGGCCCTCGGGGACTGCCAGCCAGTCCACGTTTTTGCTCCCTCCCAGCTCCTTATCAGACAGTCCATATTTTTGCAAGAATGTGCACAGTCTGACAGGGAGCTGGGAGAGAGCAAAAATGTGGACTGTCTGACAGGGAGTAAAAATGTGGACTGTCTGACAGCGATCTGGGAGGGAGCAAAATGTGAACTGTCTGACAGTGAGCTGGGAGGAAAAAAGATGTGAAGTGTCTGACAGGGAGCTCTGAGGGAGCAAAAATGTGGAATGTCTGTGGACCAGATTGGGAAACCCTGTCTTACAGGATCCTTTACCCCGCCAGGCTCCGGCTGGGCACTGGTCTTCACCCCCATCGTGGGCTGCGTCATGGCGTATTTCTCCAGCCGGCGCTCCTTGGCCATGGCCCTGGGCTTCACTGGCGTGGGGCTCTCTTCCTTCGCCTTCTCGCCCCTCTTCCAGCTGCTGGTGGAGCTCTACGCCTGGCGGGGGGCCCTGCTCATCCTTGGAGGGCTCAGTCTGAACCTTGTGGCCTGCGGGACCTTGCTCCGGCCCCTGAGCGGCGCTAAGGCCGTAGCACAGGTACTGGTGGCGTGAGACCCGGCGTATTTAAAATGCGCAAATTAGGTTTCAAATGTCAGACTGGGCTCGGCTGAAGACCTGCATGTGTCATCTTCCTCCTTCTAAGTCCTGCCAAGTCCATCTGACATTTTCCAGTCACCTAGTCAGGGTCACTGGGGTCCTACGTCACAGCCTGATTCATACATGAAGGTCCTTTCTGTGTGTGAGTGTGACCTGTATTAGGCACAGGCTAGTCAAGGATTTATTTTTAAGGAAGGGGTCAGAAGAGGGGATGTAATTCATACTGAGGGGTCATTCTTATTAACCAATGATATCTGTTGAACTGGTGAGTGACAGGGGATGGGACACTTGAGGAGTCAATCAACTTTGAGCTTGGTATAGCGCCATTGTCCCCCCACCCACATATACACCCCTGGTCTTAGATTACAGTGCACATATTTAGCAGAATTGTTTAATCCACCTTTCATAATACCTACAATGCCTATTTTTTAAAAACTTAATAGTAATTTAGGAGTGATCGTTTGATGGCACACCAGTGTTTAAATGGGTGTGTCTGAAATGCTTAAATGGGTGTTTGCTGACACCCCCCCCCAGACTCCCGATGACGACATGGCGGCGGTGGCCTCCTCGCGCCCCTCCTTCTTCTCCCGGGTCTACACCTACCTGGAGCTGTCGCTGCTCCTCCAGAAGACCTTCCTGACGTACACGCTGGCTGTCACGCTCTTCAACTCCGGCTACTTCGTGCCTTACGTCCACCTGGTGGCGCACAGCCGGCATGCAGGCTTCTCCGAGTACCAGGCGGCCTTCGTGATCTCGGCCACGGGCGTGACGGACCTGGTGGGCCGCATGGCTTCAGGCTGGACGTCCGACCTGGGCTGCATGCGGCTGCCCCACCTGCTGTCGCTGTGGACGGGCCTCACGGGCCTCCTCATGCTGCTGCTGCCGCTCTGTTCCTCTGGGGGCTCCTACCCCGGCCTGCTCCTCATCAGCCTGGCCTACGGCTTCTGCGCTGGTGCCATGACGCCCCTCGTCTTCTCGGTTGTGCCGGAGATTGTGGGCGTGGGCCGCATCCTGGGTGCCCTTGGGCTGCTTCAGCTCATCGAGAGCGTGGGTGGGCTCCTTGGGCCGCCAATGTCAGGTGGGTCTCGGTGCTGCCACAACAGGTCAGCCTCCTTTTGGGGTGACCAGTCAACTGGGCTTCACTGTGTTCCTCAGCTCTGACGGGTAGGTCACAATCCTGCCCTAGTAGGATTGGTCAGCTTCCATCTGGGGTGACCAGTCAGCTGGGCTTTACTGTGTACTTCAGTTCAGTTTACTTCTTTTTGTCTTTTCTTTACAAAAAGAAAATTTATTTATCCAGGCATATGTAGCTACAAAAGAGGCTCGTCCTCCTGTTGTGTGACATATGTCTTTTCTGTCCCAGGTTGGCTGAAGGACAAAACCGGCAGCTATACAGCCTCCTTCCTGCTAGCGGGTGGCTTCCTGCTCACAGGGACTCTGGTGCTAGCCGCTCTGCCGTCCTACGTCTCCTGTCGACCCCCAACGCCCAAGCATCAAAAACAGAACCAAAGCCTTGAGTCTGGACTGCTGGACCACACTGGGACCCCTCCAGACCTGACCAATAAAACTTATAACTCTGGACCTCCTCCCATCTCAGAGCCACATTCTGAGTACCCTGAGGACCCCCTGACGGACCCCGATCTAGATCTCACATCCGTGAGGACGTCTTCTTTAAAGGAAGATGCCAAATGCTGACCACGCTGCTTAGGAACACCTGAGATGGGAGGAGCCTGGCCTTGCCCCGCCTCCTCAGGACAGCGATGCTGACTGACGTGTCTCAAAGATGACAGATCTTTTAGTGCCGAAAAAATCTTTTCAATAGACCAGCAGCTGAAAGTTTGTTTTTTAGTTACCTCCAAAACAGCTTCTGGTTAAAACTGAGTAGTTTCATCCTCGGGGAAGGAAAATGAGGAAGGGGTCTTTATTGTGACCCCGAAAGTACCTCGTTCCATAGACATGTTCCCTTTGAATTCCTCCCTGTCTGGGATGGAACCTGTTTTCTGTACTTACTTTTATTTAAAGATTGAACTGTCGTGGCCAAGGTGTTTGTAGGCTTGGCATCCGTCTCTTCCCTATATTTTCATAAGGTCACATGATAGCATGTGCTTCCCATCCCCAATCGGCTGCTACAGATGTGATCATTTCTCTGAAGACATCCTCGAGTGTCAGAGGAGCAGAGAATGTTAGAACGCTTCCTGTTTACTGAAGCATATATCTTCTGTATCAGAAAATCATGTCAAGGCATTCATCGCCATACAGGTGTGTGTCTGACCTTCCTGACCTTGCCGTTTGTCGGCAGCCAGCCAGGGTCCAGTGAATGGCTATTTAAACGGGAGCTGAAGGTCAAGCACTCGCTGAACTACAGATATTCTGATGCACTTTCTCAGTTAGGTGAAAGTGTTTATAGGGACGTTGTTTGAGCTGTGATCAAGCCAGTAGACAGGTAGGCAAACACACTGCAGACAGACAGACAGACAGACAGACTGCAAGCAGACAGGCAGGCAGACAGGACTCTGGATACTGCGTGACAGATCATAGGGCATCTCCATGCCCTTGAGACCTGTCTGTAGACCCTGATGATGTTCTCCTCCAAGCTGATCCACTGTCCCTCATGCCCCTGGAAGCGGTGCTTAGCCTGGCTATTATAGCAGCTGCCATCCATCAGTCTGTAAAGCTCAGCTGCCTTATATTGTCACTCTTCATTTTCTAGGTTTCCTACTGTATTTTTCAACTTTTTCGTAACGCAGGCTTTTTGCTATCCTGCCTTAGCGTTCACTGATGATTATTTTTTCCAAAATAAGGTCTTATGCAATAAAATATAAAATCCAGCATCTCCACATTGCTGCCATTTTCTGCATGTTTGTACATAGTGTTTTGTTTTGCTTCTGAATAACTAAAAACCAGTAAGACTGGAGACACTTGTTGTTTTGATGCAATACTAATGGTTTAGTTATACCATCTTTTACCATGATTTACTTATCATGCTTCTGACTGGTCAAACACTTTCGACGTGGACAGTGAACTCCTATGAGAGAATCTGTATGTGTGCGCGCGCGTGTGGGTGCATGTGTGGCGGGGGGTCAAAGGTCAAGCTGGCACCGTTGGCAGTACTGATGTGCGAGTCACCTTTGAAACTTAAAAAAGACGAATCAGACTGAGCTGTGTCATTTCTAACATTTAATTAATAGACTCAACTTCACATGCCTTTTATAAATGACAATAAAAAAATGTTCAGCATACAAATACAAACAAAATACATGGTACACATTATTCTTCATGGTAAAGGTAGAACTTTTGGGGGTTCATGGGATAGCAGGGCCATCTTGACAGGATGGTCTCCCCTGGTTACGCATTTGACATTTTTGTTGTGCCAGTGACTCTTAAGAGGACAACACAACCCTGCTGGGAAGGCGCCTGTCTGTCTGGGACTGATAATATCACTGTGCCCCCCCCCGTCATCTTTCCTCCATCACTGTCCCACTGTTTGGGTACCATTGATCTTAAGTCACTGGCAGCCGCGAGGGAGAACCGAACTCTCAGAGACGTTCAGATGCGACCCACATGGTCACCTACTGCAATGCACCACCCTACAGTAAGTGTGCAAAACAACAACAGCAGAAAATCGAAAATAAAAACCCAGGATCGGGCCCATTAGCGCGGTTCTGCCACACGGATACGACAGATCTGAGTCAGCTGGAAGGCATTGGGCTCAGCAGGACACTTCTCACTTGTGTCAGCACAGACCAGCCCGTTTCGGTGTACCCTCTGCCAGACCCTCAGAAGACCCTCGCTGTCCTGGGAAACCTCGGATAACGCTCTTGTTCCTTGTACGCCAAGCTGTGCTGCCCCTGTTTCAGCTGCCACAAAATCATGGAGCAGAGTTTCTACTATATCGCGTGCCAGATGGGCCATGGTAATGATAATGTGCTCATGTGATCACATGGCATGTAACCAAGTGACCCACCATTAAATCCATTTGGTGAATCTGAGCGACACGGTCACTCCTCCCCCCCATACCTGGCCTTTCTGTAAACAAACGCATCAGATTTCCAACACAAGCAAAAATAAATATTAATCTGTGGTTATGCACTATGATCAAACCGAGGTTAACCTGGCAGGAGTGAAGTTGATTGGTATAAGAAAGCTGTGAAGTTTGAACCCTATTACATGTCAAGCTTTCAAGTTTAAATTGCAATAGAGCCCAGTACCGTATTTCAATATCTGCTAATGTACAGCAAATGAAAAACTTTAAAAATGCTTTGTAATCTTACAAAACTAAACATGACATTTCTGTTACTTTAGTGACATAAATACAAAAGTATTACCCAGCAAAAACCTTAGAGAAACATTCCTGTAATGTATGGGGATGGTGAGCGTGTGACATTTGCAACACTGTTACTGTGCCAACGCACAATCCAGCGCACAGCAGTCCAGGCGGGAGAAAGGCAGTGTGCTTTATGTTTGTGGCGCGTGTGTGAGAGAGAGTGATGTAACAGTGACACCTGGTGGTCACGGAGTCTTAATGTCAGCACTTCTCCGCTTCAGCTTCTCTGGGTTATTGGACGCCATTTGGGAAAAGTCCCTGAAGATATCGTGATATGTTTCATCCCCTGCAAAAGACAAGATCACAGAATTCTGATGAGAGAGACATGAAAACAATGACAAAGGGCAAAGATGGGGAGATTCAGTGAGCGATACAGCTCTCTCCTATGTATTACAGTTGATCATCTCACGCAGAGTTAAAAATATAAATGTAATTTAGGAAAGGAAAAAATATCACCTCTCCCCTGATCTAGTTTTGTCCTAACCCTTAAACCAGTTTTTTGGAGCATGCAGTTTTTTGACACAAAATGGTTACAGCAGACTAGAACTATGACAGTCACTAGATTTTATCCCTCTGTTCCTGGCTTGTAGACAGCTTGGTTCACACCTAGGGAGCAGCATACAGGCATGCTAGCTGACACACACACACACACACACACACACACACACACACACACACACACACACACAGACACACACAGACACACACACACACACACAGACACACACACACACACACTCCCTTGGCATGCGCCTGTGATTCACTCCAGGACCCCTACTTCTCCATCCCCAAATCTGGCCTCCCGAAAACACAGCGGATTTGGCGGATTTAGCCCCCTGCGAGCAGGCCTTAATCCCACTGGGGGAGGGGAAAACCTGGAGTGAATCCGGCAGCCGGGCAGGGGCTGTGACTGGGGCGTGGCTCAGGGCTAGCGGGCAGTTACCTGTTCCACGGGGTGGGGAACGGCGTGGCGGGACACAAGAGAGACGGCGCAAGCAGCGGAGACGGACGGGGCGTCTCGTCGGACCCAGAGACAAACACAGAGACACAGACAGACAGACAGATAGACAGATGCCAGTGAGCGGCATGGCAAAAAGGGAGGCTGGGGGGGGAAGGATCCATGGAGACGAGGGGGCCAGGCTTCAAGGAAGAGAGGTCAGTGGCGGCGAATGCACAGCTGTTAGCATGGCGATGGCGGACACTCGAGGCGGGGGGGGTATCTGCCTGAACTGGACCTGGACTGGCTCAAGCCCAGCCCAGGACAGCTTCAAGTCTCTTACAAGTAGCAGTGAGAAACTGCAGACAGGAAGCTCTGGGGTCATCAGATCAGGGCCAGATTGTACAATAGTGTCAGATCACATTGCACAGCTCCTGGCACTCAGGCTGCGAGCTGTCCCAGCATAGGCTATACAAAGCCCTCTGCGCAAGGTATAACTATTTTTCATTGCCATGACTGACAAAAAATAGGCCATATATAGCTATACTAAGCAAAAGTCCCAAAGATAACCAAAAAAAAAGAATGAGCATAATGTGTAAATTTCTTATGTTCTTATTAAGAGCATTCAAATGTTCCTTTTGCCGAGACGCCGGGTTTCTCTGGGTCTTAAAGGGTGCTGTTTGCGCTTTGTAGATTTACCACAAGAGATGGTTAAAACAAGGTCATGAAACGGGGGCCATTGCGGGGGGAGGGCAGGTCGAGAGAGGCACCCGGAAACCACACACCGCCATACTCATTTCATCAGGTCGCAGTACACAAGGGCTCAGATCTGGCTCCTTGCCGCTGCTGTTTGCCTGCTCATCCTCTAGGGGGGTGCAGTTTCTGTGCTACATGGGGTCCTGAGGCGGGGGCCAAAAGGTAAGTCCCTGCCACGTGTCCTCGTTGGAGTCGCTCCCCATTTCTGGGTTTCACAGGATCCCAGGCCAAGGAACCTCATTAAGTGGCTGGCCAGGTGGAGTTTTTGCGTCTCCATGAATGACCTGACGGAGGTTTCCGTTTGCCAGTCCGGTCCTGGCTCACGCTACAGACCAACACACCCTGCTGGACAGACGTGCCCTAGGTCCCGCCGACTCACTCAGACCCCCCCAGTGCCCAGCCACTCAGCTGGTTCCTCAGAGCCTGGAAGCCCTTCCTTGGCTGCCCCGTCCCAGCCCCGCCCCCTCCACCTGAGTAGCCAGGCCCCCCCAGTTGACCTGATTGGCCAAAGGCGCCGTCCATCTCCCGCATCTCCTTATTCATCTTGGCGATCCGGAGCCTGTGGGAGACGCAGAGAAATGGGGTCAGTTTTTCCTGAGTGGCAGTTGTAGGTCATGTATCCTCAGTCGTCCCATCGTGTTCTTTTTAAAGCTCGGCGGCGGGGGGGGGGGGGGGGGGGGCGGGGGGGGGGGGGGGGGGGGGGGGGGGGGGGGGGGGGGGGGGG
>JAODLD010000002.1:26057293-26067664 GCA_026781065.1 Mormyrops boulengeri | reverse complement strand
AGAAGAGCTGAACTATTTAGCCGAGCACAGGAGCCTTTCAGTTTGAAGGTAGTTTGTAAAACCCGAAGTAGCTCAAAATGTCCTCCCTGACATGGATTATCTGGTCACCCTAAGTTTCCTCTTCTGAAGACCAACAAAATGATCCCCCACAAATAACAGGTTCATATCATTATAATTTACATTTGGTCCCCATAAACACACACACACACACACAACCGCTCATTCAGTAACCACTCACACTGTTATAATCACACTCACAGCCTTTGGTGGTCACAGAGTAATCATAACAGACGTGCAACCTGAACATCATCAGTCCAGCTTCCCTGAAGGACTCTACCTCACCTTTGTGATTGCCTGTGCTGTTCTTATGTCCAAGGTCACTCAAGGTCAGCCCTGGGGAAGCCACAAAACATTCCTTCGGTTAGCTAACAGACCACGGACCGAGGCCACACAACCCTCAGGGATTTGTAGGCCCCATTTTTCTAGTCGGCGTGAGCAGCTGTGATCGATCAATCTCTGAAGCACCATCCCCCTGATGTGCATGCGACCACCCCAGTAGATGGCTCCGCCTTCGTCGGGTACGCCCGTTTGCCCATAAGTCATACCCGTTAGCCGTGGCAGGGTGGCACGGTTGGGCTTTGGCTTGAGGGGAGGGCGTCCACCAGGCTTCTCCTGATTGGTGCTGGTGGCGCGGTTGCGTCTGGCGCTAGAACGGCGCAGCGGCGCCACCCGACCCGTCTCTGGAAGCTTCTGGATGAACTTTTTCTCCACATACTTGGATCGGATCCATGCCTCTTTGTCCTGCCTACATAAGGACGGTGACAGGAGAGACAGAACACACAACCAGGTGAATCCAAAGTCAGAAATATCAACAGTGATAAATGTCTTCATTCGTTCACGTTAATTGATGAACACTGCAGTTATGTGGGTGCAACATGCCAAGACAATCTGCAATCGCTTACAACTGGCATTAAATTAATAAATGGAACCATGTAGCTGTGTGCCATGTTTCCGGAGGACAGTGTTCAATAGCGACACATCAGCACATTTTACTTGTGTAGCTTCCACAGCAGAGCAGGATAAAAAAATGAAGGCCAAAAAATAGATCAGGGAGCTTTGGTGACAGAAGTTTGACATCGAAATGACACTTTCACAAATATAGCTGTGTTCAAAATAACTTCTGGAGACAAGGTATAAAAACCCAAATATCAATGCAGCATGCAATGCCATGTCCCAAACACCAGGGGGAAATGAAGAGCCATTTTCCCCTATTGAGTTTCTGCTCTGCAGATAGATGAAATCGGTTTGAGTGAACAGCCCTGGCATTCTGGTGTCCCCAAGCATTCAACCCATCACATCTCAGTCAAGTGAGCATCAATCGGTCAATTCCGGCATTCCTAGCAATCCCTGAGATGCTGAGTAGCTGGAGTAGTAGGGGGTCGGGGGGGGGGGGGGTCAAGGAGCTGAACTGAAGCCCAGCGGTTCCCTATCTAAGTCCCAGGACAGGGTCTCTGTGCTGTATTTGAGAAATTTCCCCCATGAAACTTCCAGCTGCACAAGCAGTTTATAAATAGACACCTTGTGTAAGCAACTAAAATCAGCTGACAAAAAAAACAAACAAAAAACACTAGGTCTATTAGCCCTATAATGAAGGCGGGACATAAAGAATAAAAGCATATGGCTAATGGCCGGCGATGCTCACCGGGGGCTGGAGGGGTGGGGTTTCTTGATGGTGATCTCGTCGATACGTGCCTCGTAGATCCTGTTGATGGCCGTGTTTCCCAGCTCACACATTAACTGACAGAGAGTACAGAGGGTCACAGTTAGGGCAGCCACTAAAAACCAAACAGATGGCTACTGTCTGTGGGGAAACCCACTAAAAACCAATCAGGCTGTCTGTGCCCAACAGAAAACTCTGGGGAAATCACCCAAACTCTGGCTTTAACTGCACACAGGTATGTTAGAGAGAGAAGAGGACTGATTTAACAAGGATATGACAAATCCAGGACCATATCCATGTTTTTACCTAATAACAATGGAAGTATAACCTTAATAACTTAATAACATTAAGCTCTGGTTGGCACATACTTTCCTAACTGGATAAAATCCCAGAAAAGCCCCTGTAAATTCCAGCAAATCCTTTACACTTCGAACCCATGTGACGTTTCATAACGTTCTGAAAACTCCTGGCACCTGGGTGTGATATAACTGTCTGACTAATGTTTTAGCCATAAAAAAATCACATGTGTGTGTGTGTGTGTGTGTGTGTGTGTGTGATCCACTTACCCTGACCAGCTCGGGCTCCCAGGAGTCCAAGGTAAGAGAGCGCACTTTGGAGAAATGGACACCCAGACTCCTGACAGGCAGGAGGGAAGAAAATAACCAAACAAAAACTGTGTTTCTCAGCTGTACTGAATTAGATTTATACTGTATGAAGAAGTGTGAATACATTGACTGATCTATATATATATATATAGATACACACACACACTGTATTTATGTCTCCATATTGTATATTTCACTGTTTTTATAATTTTTTAATCATTTCATATGGAGGAGTTGCATGTTGAATTTAATTGTACTGTATACAATGACAATACAGGAATTCAATTCAATTCAATTCAGTTCAATATATTCCACTCGGTATGTATAAATACTAACTGTATATGGTACAATATATGAGTAAAGCTGATGTATGGGGGAAATATTATTGTAAGTGGGGAGTTATGTATGTATTTACTGACCAATTACAACAGTCAGCAATCACTAGGGGCAGGGCTATGTGTGTATGTACTGACCAATCAGAACTGACAGCAGGCGCTGGGGTGGCTCGGCTAAACATGTATGTGAAGACTAATCAGAGCAGCTGCTGCTTACCAGGGGGTGGGGCTAAATGTGTGTGCACTGACATGTTGAGTTGTTGTGGGGGGGTTACCTATGAATGCCTGAGCAGACGATGCAGAGGGTGATGCCCAGGTTAATGGAGGCCCAGTCCGGGCCCGGCTCCCCGCAGTCACAGCACTGTCCATTGCCTGAAATCTTCTGCACCTCCTCCAGCGCCTCCCGTCCTGCGTTGGACTGCTCCGACCCCAGCCCGCTGCCGGCCGACACGGACCGGGTCCGCTCCAGCCCCCTCTGTGAGAGAGGAGGAGGGGTAGAGTAGAGGGAGTGGGGGAGGGGCGGGAGCTCGTCTGAAATGTAGCGGTGACTAGTTGGAGCGTGCGTGTGCGTGTGCGTGTGACAGGCCTCACCGGGCTGAGCGTGTCCTCCCGGTGGTCCTGGAAGGCCGACGCGATGCTGTTCTGTACGGCACTCATCCACCCCTGCTGTTGCTGCTCAGAGTCAGCCTGGAGTAGACAGCTCCTACACACACACACACACACACACACACAGGCAGAGAGACAGACACAGGTTAATACGGATAGATATGTCTTTATCAAGTGTAGCTCACATGCTCAAGCCACTGAAGAGGCCCCCAAACTGGAACCCTGCAGCGTACAAACTGGACCTGACTCACTTGGAGGGGGACACGACCTCAAAACAGAACCGGCGCTCGTGGTCCGGACATGGCTTCACCGTACACAGCCGTAAGTCCTCCACCACCACCGTGGGCTGTTCCTGGGGGTGCAGGGGGAGGAGGGTGTGAGTCCGGACACGTGCCGTGTATGTCGGAGTATGCAGGATGGTTAACCTGCCTTACCCACCTTGAATTTCTTCTGGTAAACAAGTTGATTCTTCTGTATGGAGAACCACCGTCTGAACAGTGAAGGGGGGGGGGGCAGGGGAGCAGAAACGAGAATGAATCAATAGCTGGAGCCATAAAGCCTCAAGCTGCCTAACAGAATGGAAAGCTTAGGCTGAGGAGGGAAACTCAAAGCTTTCACAGAAAAACCGATTTCTGTCCAGAAACTGATAATCTGCGACTCACAAGTAAGTAACAATGTCATGTGTCACTTAAACACATAATGATATGCCATTCGTACTGTGTTTCCATAATTCCTGCCAAGAGAAATATATGTGCGCTCAAAACATATAATTTACATACATTTTGCTTCCACGAACGTCCGCAGACTGGTACAGAAATGAATGAAAGTGGAGGGAGAGGCAGTGAGACAGAGGCAGGCAGGCTGTCGTTTTGGGGGAGGGACACACCGCCCCCACTACTGTCCAATATGTAACAGCTGGCTTAAGGTTTGATTGGGGGAGGGGCATTAATAGCTGGGGAGCACATGGCTGGAATGTCTGCCAATTCTAGCAAACACATCAGCATTCATGTATATTTGTAGTTTCATATTTATAATTTTGGCCTGACAAAGATCAGCAGAGGGAAGATGGACGGATGATTTTGTTTCGCAATTATGTGTTATACTGATATTAATTTGAAACAGAGCAAGAACTGGAAAGAGGGGGAGTTTTGTTTATCTATAGCTTTTAACTTCTTCTGCAAATTTGTGTCATTGGAACAAGATGGACAAAAGGCATCTCATCGTTCAGGCAAAAACTGCACTGCAGTTCACTGGTGATGGTAACTTAGGTGTATTGTATTTTGTTCAGTTTCGCTTTCAGGGTTTGACGCAGGGGTATATACATCACGAGGGAAGGGGTGTGGTTTTTTTAGTGTACGTAGAGAGGTGGGAAATACATGCTACTTTTTTACCACAACAGGACAAATGCATATTGTTTCTTTTTCTTTGAATTACTTTGCAAATAAAGGAATTCATTTTGCTGTGCATATCGATGAACCTGAATTAAGATTGAGATGGACTTTATCGGTCCCCAAAGCATAGTACAATACAGACACTCCCCGGGTTACGATGGGCCGTGTTACGATATTTCGACTTTACGATGGGTAAATGTTTTTCACTTTCAATACATTATTCAATAAATTACATGAAGTATTTAACACTTTATTATAAAACAGGCTTTGTGTTAAGGATTTTGCCCAACTATAGGCTAATGTAAGCATGTTTTTAAGGTTGGCTAGGCCAGGCTATGATGATTGTTACGTTAGGTGTACTGTATTAACAAGCATTTTTGCCTTACGATATTTTCGCCTTACGATATTTTCGCCTTACGATAGGTTTATCGGAACATAACCCCATCGTAACCTGGGGAGAGGCTGGCCTATTTAACACATATTCAGCCTATATGCATATCTACTGTCTGTATGCACTGGCAAGCACTTACTGTTTACTTGTACTATTGAAAGAAGACATTGTTGTGTACTTTTGTGCGTCATCGTTTTTTTTTTAATCCAGTATTTATTGTTCAGTGTTTCATGTTTAATTGTTCTTTGTTCTAGCTGCCTGATGCTCCACATAAATGAAATTTTGTTTCTGGTCTGTGAAATGACAATAAAGTGACTTTGCTTCACTTCAGCGAAACCTCAAGAAAAAACAGAACGAAAACTACAAACAAGGCTGAAAGCTAGAGAGAGCCAGAGAAGAAAGTCCTCAGCAGGGAAGAGCCTGGGTCATCGGGCAGGACCTGCTCCAGGTTTTGAAGGCGTTACTGGCCCTCTTGTAGAGGTAGCCCTCCATGACAATCCCGCTGGCGGCATCTGGGCTGAAGTCAGCGACAGAGTCATCGTATGACACGTCCTGCAGGCAGGCGAAGAGACAGGCGGGTCACCACTCAGCTGAGATCAGGCTGGGGGGTTATCTGCCGGCTGGACCGTGGAATTTCCACACCCCCCATCCCGTCCCCGGGGAGGAAGCCCACCTTGGTTTTGATGGCGACATGCCTCTGCTCCATGTCCCTCTTCTCTCGCGCAGAATTCAAGACCAGCTGAATGTGCTGCCAGAGGAAAAGGTGCATTATGGGAACGCGGGTGTAATGGAACCAAGCGTGTTAGTGAGTGGGAAAAAAAAAACAGAATTAACAGGCTGAGAAAAGGAGCCGAGAAGAAAATGGGGTAAAGTCAGCGTTCATCCTGGCATTCACACTCTGCAGAGATAGCAGAATTTCATCACTTCTCTGGCTACCTGGCCACACGCCAGTGACAGACTGAAGCATGGAGGACAAGGGAAGATTAACCAGAGAGCTGTGGGGGCAGGGGAGGGGGAGCGGCAGTGCAACACAAGGTTCAGGTACAATACAATATCTGCCAGGACATCCGAGAGAGAAACAGGACGCAGGGAGCGGACCCCCTCCCATTTAATCTGCTGACTTGAAGATAGCCCTGCAGGTTTATCAGGGCCTGGTGCCCCTCCCCCACCCTCCTTCAGTGTTATTTTCTGGTTTCTTTCGCCATTTCCTGTCAAGCCCTTTCACTGCTGCTTGTTGAGGTTTCCTGTCGAAGTGGCCAAGGTGGCTCTGTTTCCGGACTTGATTCACCCTCATACACTACCATCAATCCAGGGCTGGGCCAAAATGGGGTGGGGAGAAGGCTGCAAGCCACTACTCTACACTGCCACCTATAGGGCTTTTGGGGTACTTCAGAGATGCCACTATGCCTCAGTGCCCAAGCGACCTTGCGATGGGTTCGACGGTATAACCTGAGGGCCAATTCGTGCCGAAAAGCAAACCGCTTGGCAGAGCCAACTGCGGGTGGAAAACTGCCTCATGTGTGGGGCAAAGAACTCAAGTGACCACAAGAACCCAAGATGGATCAGAAACAAATCAAGCTCCTCTCTGTAACTAGGGTCACTGACACAAATCACGTCCACTGCCGGGTTAAGACGGCAAACCGTGTGACTCTGGAAGCTTCCAAAAGAGACACATGGCAGGTCAGTAAAGCTTCTTCACGTGATGTTCTACCACAGGAACACTGGGGGTCTCAGGCCGAAGCGCCAGCCACCACCCAGGCAGCTCTGGCGACTGCCATACGGAACTGGGTTTGGGGGGGTGGACCTGACTTTTTATATTCAGCCTCTTAAGTGAAAACAACTGGACAGTTTCCTCTCTGTCTTCTCCACAGCAGGCCAAGCCTCTGCCCTCTCCAGATCTCCACTCACAACCTCTAATAGGCAGTATCGATGTTTATCACCACTCAAACCACATCATTTTCATGGGACTCCTGAGGTTTGGGACACTAGATATTAAAGAGAGGAGATGCTAAAGCAGCATGTTCTGCTAACCAGATAGCTAGCTGCCATCTTCTGACTCTGCTGACTAGCTATTTATTTAGATTTATTTATTTAGAGGGGGGGCCAGTAACAACAAGCTCACTCCAGCCAGTAAACCATCTTTCTTGCATCCCCATGTCCTCCACACAGGAACTCCTCCAGTCTGACTCCCTCCTCTCTCCAGACCTCCTTTCAACATTTCCTTTCAGGACACATCCCCTGGACACACCCACTTCATGACACACACCCTGGATACACCCATTTCAGGACACATCCCCTGGACACACCCACTTCATGACACACACCCTGGATACACCCATTTCAGGACACACCTCCTGCTCCTGCACATGCCTATTTGTGGATGAGCCTCCTGGACACACCTACTTCAAGACACATCTACATTTTGACATGCCCTTTGGACACGCCTCCCTTAGACCCCCCCCCCCCCCACACACACACACACACACACACACACACACACACTTACCTGGTCACTCAGGCTCTTGCGGTAACCGTCCAGCTCAGACAAGGTTTGGTGGCCTTGCTGGAAGAACTGGGCCTGGGCATCCATCAGAGAGAGCATCTGACAGTGTCAAACACACACACACACACAGTTACTCACAATGCAAAGGCATCAGAAAGGCATGTTATATAAACCCCTCCCACACAAGATTCCTACTCTCCCTCCAAAACACAGACAAACCACAACGCTCTACAGGAGACAGTCCAGCAGATGTAGAGCCTAAAGAATCTTGTATCGGGAAGGTGAAGCTTACCGCCATGAGGAGGTCAGTCTTCTTCTTGGACTCGATGACATTGATCTGAGGGCAGATTTTACGGCAGGGGGGTTGTGATCAAAGTACAATGGAGCTCTCCGGATATACCGGTCAGTGAATCATCTACTCCCACAATGCCGCTGCCTGTGCGGCCATGTGTGTCCCCTTCCCCCACCTGCAGCACGTAGTCCAACGCCTCGCTGCGGAAGGCCTTACGGGCCCCGAGCAGAGCGCTGCTCGCCTCCTCCACCTCGTGCTGCTTCCCCCTGGGCGCCTGGGCGTTCCTCGCTAGTGCCGCTTCCAGGCTCTCGCTGCTGCGCTCAAACTCCTTCCTCACGTCCTTGAACTTCTTCACATCCCTGTGAGGGTGACAGAGGACAGAGACACGGCGGACTGAGAGACGGGGGTGAATCTCAATAAGCATAGTTGACCGTACTTGTGTTCTTGGGTACCCGATTTACATTAGTCATCTTACATTGCTGAAGACCAGTTGCAATACTAAGAACACAAATACACGAGGACGGTAAAAATCCTTGGATGTTGCTTTTGCTCCGCCCCAAATATCAAGGATGCATCAGTTGCATCCTGGCAGAACGAGACCAATCCCATAATTCATTGCGCCACAAGTTAGTTCTTGAAAGACAAGTTCGCAAGACCGGTCTTGCCATTACCAGAAGTACAGTCTTTGAGTTCTTGGTATTGAGATTCACCCTGGGGCCCACCGAGCAGTTAGACTGGTTTCTGTGGTGATGTTTCAAACTGATCTTTAGCTAATCAGTGTGTCAGTGCTGAGGTTTCACCCCAGCTGCTGTCTGCATGGCTAATCACTAATCACTGTGTCTACAGTGAAATTTTTATCCAGTCACTGTCTCTATGGTGAGGCTTCTATCCAATGATTGTGTCTACTCTAAGATTTCTATCCAGTCACTGTGTCTAAGGTGAGGCTTTTATCCAAGCAATGTCTACAATGAAGTTTCTATTGAGTCACTACATTGTTCCTCTTTACTTCAGTAGCCAGTGAGTAACAACTGGCTGCAAGGCACTCTGCCTCAATTCTGTGGAACGCATGGCGTTCACTATTAATTTAACTACATGTGTTTTTCCAATGGGAAATGAATATTGCACCCCACACACCTGGTGCAAATGGGTTAATGAATGCACAAAAGCTCACACTCACTCTTTCACGAAGCTCTGCAGCTTCAGCTTCACGGACTTCTGCGTCGTCTCAATCACCTCCTGTTGGGGGGGCGTGGGGGCACGTTTATTTTCATTTTGTTTGCTTACTGCAACTCTAACTGCAACCAAACAGAGATAAGACCAACCAAAGAATGGCAGAGATATGGAGGTTTAAATATGGGCTGAGCAGAAAATTCCAGCGTCCCTACAATGACTAAAAAGGAACGCAGAGTCTAACATGGGAAATTAGGCCAGGAGAAGGTTTCAAAAACACAGAGAAGATGCCACACAGTATCTGCTTGTATGCTTTATCTGTTAGCTGCCTCCATACATCCATCCATGCATGCACCCATCCATCCATCCATCCATCCATACATCTCCCACCCACTTATCATGACCAGCGTCCTGGGCAGGTGTGAATTAACCTACCTGGGACCCAAGCATGACATCAGCATGGACACTGAGGTGGAGGTGTTGCCGATTTAGCTAAACAGTCCATTTTTTCCAAGGTGGCGTGGGGGAGCTGATATTTGCCGGGGTCCTGGGCTATATCCTAGGATAGCCTAGGCTTTAATCTGCCTCTGGTCATGGCGGGTGTTAGCTGACAAATACTTTCCCCATTTTTCCTGCAAAATCCGCCTGCTCTGCAAACTCTCCTGCCATCTGCCAACAATGTGACTGGGCAGGAGTCAGACCTCGCTGGCCGGGGGGGGCAAAGCCCCCTGAGAAGCATTAGGGGGCCAATGTGAGATATGCAGCCCCTAGTTAAAGTAACTTATCTCGTCCTCATACAGGGGAAAACGATATCGATAAACATCAGTGATATTTTGTGTCGTTAGAAGGGAAACATTTTATTGTTAATTCCTGCCAAATTCTGTCGAATGCTGTTGCCATCATAAAAGTAAACATTTAATACTGTAGTTACCGTCATGTCAGACTAACTTAGACTGAACCAGGGAACGCGGCATCAGTAACAGAGAGCGGAGCCGGGGCAGGGAAAGAAGGGGGTAGTTATCTGTCACATTGTGCCGGTGTGGTTGGGGACAAGAAAGAGAGAGCGGCCAGGACACAGATCGGAGGATGAAGGTGAAAGCTGGAGAGCATCTCTCACCGATTGGGCCTCCAGGATGATGGACAGCTTGTTGGAGAACTTATTCAGACAGTCCTGATAAGAGGGAGGGAAGGTTGGTGAAACATCCTTCTCCTGAGTCCCACCACAACCATGCTGTCCCCAGATCAGTGAAACAGCCTCCATCCCCGAATCCCACTATGATTATGCTGTCCCCAGATCAGTGAAACAGCCTCCATCCCCGAATCCCACTATGATTATGCTGTCCCCAGATCAGTGAAAC
>JAODLD010000002.1:26031512-26043198 GCA_026781065.1 Mormyrops boulengeri | reverse complement strand
GCACTTTTAAAAACAGTTTCACCTTAGGTAAGATGCACGGCTCGCCGCGTACACAGGAACACCAGCGACTCTGCTTTTCACGCAACATGTAGAGCACACCGCCAAGTCAGCCATCGTATTACGTCAGCATACGACAGTGATCGTTATCAGAAGGCATGCTGATGCTCCGGCACTCTGGAAAGTTCTTTTCTCCTGATTTTGCGGGAGGGGGTGGTGATGGGTCATGGCCACCTGTTTGCATTCCTGACGTAGGCGAGGTCACTGATGCATGTACCGCGCTTTCAGGGTCAGGGGTAGGGGGTGTGCCACATTGCTCCCCCCACCCTGGAAGAGTCCCAGACAAAGTGAAAGCATTGAGCCGCTCTGCTCACGCTGGTTATTTTTACTTTCAGCATCATGCATGAAGTGAGGCAGAGGTGGCGATTCTGATGAAGGTTCTGGAGGGGAAGTTGGCTTGGGATCTGTTAGAGACTTTAATGGCTAGATGAAAATGGGGGGGGGGGGGTGTTTCAGGAGGCCCACAAAGACAAAAGACAGCTTCTCTGTGTGTTTTGGTACCTGTTTTTATTTCCTATGTGTGTCTCCTTTTGTCTGTTTGCGTATATATATATGTCTGTGTGTGTGTGATTGTGCACTTTCATCTGTTTTTGCCTGTATGGTATATATACTGTATATGTCTAAATGAGTGTGTGAACTTTTGTCTACATTCGCCTGTGTGTGCGTACATGCACACCTGTCTTTCTGTCCAGGGCTACCATAAAGTGGGGAGGGGGAGAGCTAGGATGATTCTGTGGGCCTCTGCGTGACAGGGGCCCTAAAAAATTTAGAACATAATTGGATTGGTCTGGGTTGAGGGCCCAAAATCTGTAGTGTTACCCCTGCTTCCCTCATCACCGTGTCCCCGGGCCTGTGACATCAGTGGCTCTTCGTCTTTCCAGCGCTACACTTCAAAGCTTTAGATCAGAAGAGTTCCAGGTCACAGGGAACTGGAACATTAAAGGGGGCAAGACTCTTTTAAAATAGCATGGACTTTATTCGTGGTAAAACACTGCAATGTTATTAAGCATTGATAAGATCAAAGAGTAATATGTTGCTTAACAATGTTTTAAAATATGAAAATGATTAAAATGTGAAAGGTGATGATATATCAGTAATAGTTGTTTTACACTCCTAATGCACAAAGTAGCAAAATTTTAGGAAAGATTGATTGATTGATTGATTGATTTTGTAAATGATACTGCAAAGCGTCTCCTGCACTTGCTTGTGATTGGATAATGCCCAGCTGCCTGTCTGTGATTGGCTCAGGTCGATCGACATCCTCGTCCGGGGGCTCCATCCCTTTCAAAGCCATTCCAAAATCACTCAGCGTTGACTCTGGGGGCCTAAATCAGCACGTGGGACTCAATCCGTCTCTGGCAGCCCCGGTTTCACAGGACCGGTATGCTGCCCTGTCCCAGTTGGACAGCGTCTTCTCTGATTCCAGCTCACCTGTGACCGGTAAGACCCTGGCACTCATGTCATCAGCATAACCAGAGCCAGAGAGATGGAGAGGGACTCGCATCAGGAATGTCATACAGAGTGTTTTTAAAACAGCGTATTTATAGTTAGCGAGAGCTACCAAGCGTTGTTGTGAGTTCAGCCTTCTTCATTATTAAATGGTTATTGGTTTTAACAATATACACACGGCCTATGACAGAACAAAAATACAGACTATAAATAAATTCACAAACAAGTAAATAAATAAAATACAGAGACAAGTCAAGCACAAAGAACCAAAATGCAAAGAAAAGGGATACATTAAAAGAAAATGAAATGGATGGCAAGGAATACATACTGCGACCCTCATCAGGAAAAGTGATGGGATCGTGATGATGATGATATAAACAGATCGGAACTACACTTCCCACGCTCTGACAGCGCACAATTAAGGCTGCGCTGCTCTTTCCTGCTGCAGACAACACTTTGCAGCAGGCTTACCATGTTAGACCTGCCTGGTCTTGCTCCAGAGTTCCTTTGTGTCAGAGTCAGATGGAAAGAAAAACAACCAAATATGTCTGAAGGTTTCTCCTCTTGGTGAAGCTTGCAGTTTTTCGTGTGGGAGGTTTTTCCTCATACCACAGCTGCACAGGGGGGTGTTTGGCGTTTTTGGGTCATTTAACCAAAATGCTTTTTCCACCTATAAATAATGACCTTTGGACGATGTGTGTCAGAGAGTAACGTGCCGAGATGATGGATCTATAGTGACAGTACAGCCAAAGATCTTTTCTAATTTCTTATTGACCTTATTCCAAAACCAAGATCTCACCGGACAGGACACTGCTAATGTTTGTGGAAATTTAATGACTTTCGTGAATTTATTTTGTGAAGAATATAGAGTACAATGGAGACAAGCTTGCCTATATTGAAGCTCATTGTGTTGAAATTTTTAAGATAATTGAACAGGTTAAAGAAAAATACCCGACAGCATGAGGTGAGAACATGTTCAAATTATTAAAAAATAAATCCACGGTTGCTTTTAAGCCCACATGAAACAGAATACATGATAACTTTTGTAGACTTGAAAGTGCTGCACTTTTGACCTTCCTGCATGTTCCAACAGCGCCCTCTGGTGGATTTACGCAGGGCAGCACGCTGTTTGGCAACAGGTTGTCTTCGAGTTCTACTCCAGCTAGGTAACAAAGTAGAATCTACTTAAGCTGTTGCCGACTTAAATCTAAATGTTTCACTGTGAGAATATATACTGACAGCAACCTCTTGCCTCTAGCTCGCCTGGTATAACGGATCCAGTCTCCAGCCCACATGTATTCTCAAGTAAGACACCTTGCAGTGCACATTTGGTTCATTCTGTGATCCTTTATGTGCTTTTGGTTGCATGTAAAATGGTTCCAGTTTTTATTTAGTGGAAAATAATTAAGTTATTAATATGTCTGTCACAGTGATTCTACTGGTTTTACAGCTTCTTATGTGAGATCTTTATCTCCAGGTTTTCCCACCGCCTTCTCGACCTCTGCTGGCCCCCAGGCCTCCTTATCTTCCAGCAACCCTTTCAGCACCACGCCGGCAGGTAAACACGGTGCCGTGACTGTGTGTGTGTGTGTCCCCGTGGTCAAGCATTCTGCTGATTTATTTATTTTTTTTCTCGACAGGCGACTCTGTTCGCGGCGCTCCGGGAGTCTTCCCACAGTCAGCGAGCTTCCCCGCCGCCAGTGGTCGCAACGTCTTTGCTCCGCAGTCGACGAGCACTCAGGAGGCCAACGGTATGTATCGTGCCACCCAGAGGATCGCATGACTGCCCGACATTGGCGCCTATTGTATCACGTTCCGTGGTTTCCGTAGGAACGGTGCATATGGGAAACACGCCGGTTACATGCTACGGCAGGAGATATTTTTACCTCGATGCTGTGACTTCTGTGGCGCGTAAACCGTTTGACCCACTAGCACTCTTAACCCCTGGGCACCTCATGAACACTGACAGCTGTGTGACTGGGCTTACCAGTCAGGTTACCGGCCCTTGATTCTCCAGTGAGCGGGCTGGTGCTGTGCCGGCATGTCTGACTCCAAACGGGCGCGGTGACCGAGCCAAATGGGGTGTAGCACCCTTTCCCACTAGTGTCTCCTTATTCTTGTGTCTGCCTATGTTTGGACATACAGGTCTCGCCGCTGTTCCTGCCCCAGAATCCTGCCCAAGACCTGCCCGTCCTGTATCTGTCAACCCTTTTACCGTGAGTAACTGCACCCCCTCCCCCCACGCACTTGCTAGCGCACTAATTTATTATATAGCCATTATTTATGAGGAGATTTATACAAGCACTGACAAACTGTCATCTCTCTCTCTCTTTCTTTCTCTCTCTCAGGGGAGTGTATATCCACGCAAAGTGGCCTCACGGAACCCTTTCATCTGATTCCACACCCATCCAAGCCACACATCAGGTCACAGCAAACGGGTTTGGGTATGAGGGGAAGAGTCGCTGGTTTTATAGCACTTTCCAAACGCTTTAGCATGGGTAGTGGTCAGCTGCAGTACCCCCACAAACAAGCAGAGGGCAGACATCAGCAGCACTACCTGACCAAAGTCCACCACACCCCAAAACCTCAGTCTTACTGCCATTAATGACCTGTGTTATTCCTTTCATCAGCTTCACACACATTTGTACCACATTGTAATAGACTACCGCTTGCTTTTGAGTATTTTAGATGTGGAATTTTAAGAAGGAAACACGAGACCATGTAGATGAAGATAAAAGCAGATGACTGAGTATATTTCTGATGTGAAGACTATTTTTACCAATGAAGATATAGAAATTCCGCCAATAAATGCACGACGAACAGCTACTCATTAAGAACAGCTTTCCCATGTATTATATGTATGAAGCTTTTGTATTTTAGTTTTTAAATGCATATGTACAGTTACAATCTGCATGTACCTAAACTACTCAAATGCTATTGAATGTAAAGTGGAACAATAATTTTAAAATGATTCACATGTTGTAGAGGACCAAACTATTATTTTCCCCTGGTAACTTCAGAAAAAAAGCCTATATGGGAATTATGGATGATATATAACTGTAAATCATGAATACTTTGGTATATTAGGATATCCTTTAAGATTGATATGGCACGTGTTGTTGTTTTTTTCTTTTGGGGGGGAGGGGGGGGGGGTTTCTTGGAAATTGTAGGTGTATCTACCATCCAGCGTCTGCTGGAGCAGCCCATGGGAGCAGGAAGGTGATGTTAAAACATGAAAAGTCATTCAACTTCTGTTATGTGAGCCTGGCTGTATTTAGAATGGGTCTTTGACTCATGCTTTGTTATCAAAAACCTCGCCCCTATTATGCCATCGGTTTCAATTTTCCAGAAAATAAAGCGATGTATTTCCCAATGGGATTTTGTTACTACTTATTATTTCTGAACTAGCGGCTTGTGTGCGCCTCTTCGGCACTATGAGCACATTGTCGCTTAGTTAAAGGCGTTATTAAGTATGCATTTTCTTCATGGTTTTTGTAGTACGCAGAGTGTTTTGTTCAAAAAGTCATCATTGACGCACGTTGATTACTGCCGGGAATATAAGAAAAGTAATAATTGAAAAGAAACATCCCTCCACTTCTCATCTACTGCTGCAAACTGAATATGTAGTAGCGATAAATGACCGACAGACGTCGTAAAGTCACACAAAATGATCAAAATAACGATATAGCAAAAAAAAAGCATTACGACCTCACGGGTAACAAATACTATAGTAGATTATTCATAATCAATTATAAACTTAGGGACAGAAATGAATGAACAAATCTTTGTTTTTTTCATGAACTAGACGAAGGTATTCAGCATATTGACGTTTATCTGCATTTGTTTGGTTGATCTACAGTTCGATTATATTTTTTAGCAAAAAAAAAATGTAGACATGTTCATTCTTTGAGTTTAAACTTGAAAAGCAACGTGTGCGTTTCATTAACACCAGTGTATGAAAAAATGCGCCCATGTGGCCGCGTTGAATGCAACGGAGATAAAGGTTTGTCCAAGGTTATCAGCAAAAGTATTACACGCGTCAGCACTCCCCCCCCCAATATTCGGTAACCGGTGGGTTGGTTCTGTTTAACTAACTTGCATTTTGTAACTTACTGTGCGCGGCCCCGAGGACGGACTCGGTTGGACCGAAACGCGACTGAAATACGACGCCCGCACTAGGGCAGGACTTAATGCGCCTCTGCTCTCCGGCTGTTTCGCATTCACGGACGCGCATTGACTGACAGCCCTTCGCAGTAGCGCGATGTGATGGGGGGGAAAGGGGGTGGGGGCCCCGCGGACGGCGTAGTCTGTACAGTGTGCTACAGTACACGGGATTAAAGTGCTAAAAGCTGCCGAATAACAGCGGCGGACGGGTTCATGCGGATGCGCAGCGTGTGCATGCCGACGCGGGCAGCCGGGCTGGGGTTCGCGGTGGGAGCAAAATCAAACGGGAAAACTGCATTAAAAATATGCATTTTTAGAGCGCAGACGTTGAGCCTCTCTCCCTAAATGCATGTGATGACGAGAGGTAGTGCAGGGAGGGGGGAGGCAAGATGAATAAATAAAAATATTGTAGGGTAGTTCAATGGACTCATAAAACTAGCTTTAGTCAAAGTTCAGGGGTGGGGAAAAAACAAGGGGAAAGTGCGGAGCAATGGAGAACCAGGGGCCGGAGCAGCAGAGCCACGATGACGTGCGGAAGACTGGCTACCTCCGCAAGCAGAAATCCATGCACCGGCGCTACTTCGTCCTGCGGGCGGCCTCGGAGCGCGGCCCGGCCCGGCTCGAGTACTACGAGAGCGAGAAGAAGTTCCGCGCCAAGGCGCCCGTCCCGAAGCGCTCCGTCAGCCTGGAGACGTGCTTCAACATCAACAAGCGGGCCGACTCCAAGAACAAGTACATGATCGTGCTGTACACCCGGGCGGAGAGCTTCGCCATCGCTGCGGAGAGCGAGTCGGACCAGGGCGAGTGGTTCCAGGCCATGCTGGACCTTCAGTGCAAAAGTAAGTCTGCAGGGCGCTTGCCCGTCGCCTCGGCCGTTTTTAAGCTTAAAACTCCACGATCAGTAGTCGGACGTCGTGATCGGCCCGTATGTGTCATGCACCCCCTTCCCACCATCTCCAAATCGGACTCTGGGGTGGTGGGGCGGCTTTATTTAAAACCGACCCGGCTGCTTAAAGGCAGTACGCATGGGGAGGTCTGATCGCTGTTGTCCCGGTAGCGCGGCATCAGTATTTCCCATAATAGCATTTTTGGCCAAATAATATAATTAAGTTTTTCGTCCCCTTCTCAAATCTCCCGCTCCCTTTATAATTATGAGATTTTTTTTTACTGCAGCTATTCACTGCTTATGCATGCCTGCTGTGGGAAGCGTCTTGCAAACACGTTGTTGACAGGGGGGGGGGGTGATCAGAAATTTGGACTTCTAGTAGGAATGGGGATGCGTCGTGTCTGCATGCATGGATGATTGTATGCCTTTTTGCTACTTGTGGCCACACTTTGCAGGGCGATCTTATCCCCGTCGCCACCTTGGAGGTACTTTATCGTAGGGCACACACGCCTGGGATCTGGGTCGCAGTTGCGACACCGCTGGGGAAGGCGGAGAGGAGGGCGGGGGGACCCGAGCAGAGGAGCCGGGGAAACATAGTTTAAAACAAGTGGCGTCTTGTTATTGGATCGCGGCGCTTCGTACTCGCACGGTGCCCTGGAAAACATCCCCTCTCCTGGCCCCCCTCATTTAAAAAAATGCGCTAAAGCCGTCGCCTGCTGTGTGATTGATAATTGCCTGCATACCCTCCTTTCCCCCCTAATCTTTTCGTTTTGTTAACGACATTGAAAGAGAGAAAGCGCTCCGTGCACCTGAAAAGCGGCAGTAATTCTGTGCGAACGTGTAATGGATCGCAGTGCAATTTTAAAGAATCCTAGCTGTATTGCACGGCTGTGTTATATATTTTTATGTTTTAACATGACATGTAATCGTGCGGTCTTGGTCAAGGCACTGTTTGTGCCTTGCGTAACCCACACCTGAAATTCACACAAACATGAGGCAGAAAGAGCCAAAGTATCTTACTTTATCTTCAGGTTTTTATAATGAAGGTATTTTGTTGTTGTTTGTTGTTAATCGGGGGACCGTGACGCGTGATGGCGATCACACCAGTCGGAACACAAACCACGAGGCAGCCTTTGGCAAACTTAGACTCGGGTTCAAGGTACCAGGACCAGATCCCATGTTGCATAAAGATCTGATTAGAAACTAGGCTCTAAATATAGAGTCGCGGTTTCATGTGTTTAAAAAAAGAAAAAAAAGAAGAGAAAAACTCCCTGTCTGCCGGACGGGCTAAAAAAATGGAAAAATCCTCAAGAAATCATTACTGCTGTCCTCACTCCACATGCAGACAGAAACAGCCGAGTTTCTCTGCATTTGAAGGGAATTTTACGCTGGATATCGATGATTTCTGCCTTACTAGATGATAAAGTTCCCGTTTAGAATTTGAGGAAAGTATTGCATATCTGTTATCGTCGGGGAAAATGCTCCCAGTAGTGTCCGATTGCAGATGGGGCAATCCAGGGAAATATTTCGGTGTTGAAGTTAAAATTTTGAGTGACAGAGGTGCATGAGTATAGGGAGGGGGGTCTGCGTAGGGGGTCTTGCAGTTGGCAGCCATAAAACAATCTGCTAAGTGAGCGAAATAAGTGGCTGCAGACTGGCTGGCCGGCCAAATGTTTTGATACGTCTTCGCCATGTCTGCCTGCTAAGATCTCCTTATTTTTTCCTTGTACATTTTGGCCTTAGCTGGGTAGGTTGGCGTAAGGGACGTGTTTTAATGATTGGTTTTGCCCTTCTATTCATTGTCACTTGGGTCTGCACTGGATTTAGACTGGCTGTCCACCTGGACCTTAAAATGTGAAGATAGAAACAGGCATCCAGGGCAGAGGATCAGTTGGCACTTGTTTTATTTTTGAGTGTGCATGACGTCGGCTTCTCTACTACAGCATTTCTCACAGGGGGGTCTGACCCATAAAGACGGACCTCTCAAATCCACACTGCGTGTCCCATGCTCATTCAGAAGCTTGGTTGTTAGCTGTATCGTCTGCTCATTGGTCAAATGTTGTTTACGACATTTTTCTGTGGGGCGGGGTTTGGGGCGGAGTTTAAATCGGCCAGCCTATCCCTGCTTCCTGCCATGTGTCTGGACTGCTAATCGGGTGCTTCTGTTCGTCTGTAGTAAGACAGTCTCTTGGATCAGCCACGGCGCCTCACCATGGAACCATGTGACCCACTGCGCATAAGAAGCTGTCAGCCAGGAAGGGCAATGTGTGGGAGGAGCATTAAGCTGCATATTTGGGCTGTACAAATGGAGGGCAACTGTTTTTGAAATGTTTTTGGGGGGGTCTGAAAGACAGGGGTCTGTAGAGCTACCAGATTTAACAAAGGCATTAAATCCCTTATGTGGCACAGGTTGTGTGTGTGTGTGTGTGTGTGTGTGTGTGAGAGAGAGAGGGGGGGGGGGGCAGAGAGAGGCAGGTTGCAGAAGCTTGGTTTACAGACACTGAATGGGTTCACTGTCTGTGTCTTTGCAACTGAGAAACTCATCAGTAACATTAAAGAGTAAAATAACTTCCAGGGTCGATACTGGCTCCTGCAGTCACCCAGGCCACCGGATCACAAGCTGCCCAGTGGCGATTTCTGAAGATGACGTGCAGTGATGCTGGCATCACTCTGGGATTAGGAATTCGCGGGCGGTAGCCTTCACGTGACAGTAATTAACTCCGCGTGCCAGGCTACACCGGCGGTGTATGTGGGCCAGGTTGGCATGCCGGGGACTTTTACGCACGTGCCGATGCAGACTTACGTGTGTGCTCGGGGACGTCACCGGCCGGCTACCACAGGAAATCCATGTGACTTAGTGGGCCCTGTCGTGACAGCGTTTCATTCTAGACATCACCTGCTTGTGAGATTGTATGGTTGCTTAGCGACGGCCTTTACTTTGCAAAGACTGGGGGGCCCTGGACCCTGTCGTACCAAGAAAAACAGCGCTGGCTGGTTATCGTGTGAATCGGAAGCCTTATTGAATTCCTCGATGGTTCCAGGTTCTTCATCAGCCACAGACAGAAGGCATGTTGGTGTTAAGGATACAGATTTCTAACTGGTTCAAGGCCCAGGAGGGCTCCAGCTGTTGTCCCCTTGAGTGAGCTACTTAACCTGAATCGTTCCAGCAAAGATTCCGCTCTATACACAAAAGTTCTTTTGAGTAACTTAAACGGCTGCAGTGTGGTCTTCCATCATTCTCTCCTCCCTGCTGTGCCAGTTGCTTTCTTTAAAATATCATCTTCCACACAGCAGGCATCTCTAACGGTTGTTAATCAGTTCTGTGCACCACCCCACCAGGTCTGTAGGAGGCGCTCATGCATCAGCCACATAAGTCCTATCCCCGGGGTCGGCAACCTGCGGCTCTTTGAGCATGAGGCTGTGGCTCTTCTCAGAACGATAGACGCAGTCACATTTTCATGTCTTAACATATTATGATAATAGTTTCGTAAATATAAATAATTTTATTAATGGGTTAATATTATTTTTCATTTAGATATTACTTTAGCTAAATGTAAATGAGGCGGTCCGTCGTGCGCTTCTGTGATGTCTTAACTAATAATTTACATCTTCCTCAAAGTCATTCTCTACAGCGAGAGTACGTCTCCAGTAAAATGGTATTTTTCCAGAGTTTTCTTCAGTGTCTGAGATTGGATGTAGGCTTATTAAGTTTATTGGGGTTCCTAATTCTTTCATATACTTTTCGCAGTAAATCGTCACCACACCTTCCCTAGATCTTTGTAAAATTATTATATTTTCTCCGATTTACATATTATGGCCAGCTGAGTTCGGAGTGGTGAGGACATTTTGCACTGCTCGGTCAGCACAGATACAAGTAGTGAAGTGGAGAGTGAAGGGCAGACAACTGCAGAGCCAAACGAACTTGGGTGAGGGCGAAGACAATCGCTACAGAACTGAACAATATAGTGATATTAGTCACCTTCACACTGTTACACGTCCTAGTGAATTAAAACTGAGAGCCCCCCGCCCCCCAAAAATTGTTTTTCTTTATTTTTTGTAAGTACTTGAAGTCATGTTTTCGTGTTAAATGCATATATACTGATATCGCATTAAAAATCGTACCTCAAACCCTCTTCTCTCTATCCATTGGGACTCCTTGTAAATCTTGGGTCAGACATCTAGGATAAAATAGCTCTTTCTTTAAAAAGGTTGCTGACCTCTGGCCTAGCCAAGTGAAACCTCTTCTTTGCTCCTAAGGATCATTGCAGTTGACGAATGATACACAGTAGCACTGCTTAGTTAACTGCATTTCATCTAGTACTTCGATGTGTTGAGTAATCGAGTAAATAACCATTCACAGACACCTTTTAATGTGTTCACAGTGGTAGATGTATTCATTGAGTGAACAAATTATAAACAGTGTCATCATGTGATTATTTTACCTACGAGAGTTTTAAAAATGGCCTATATGTAACCTCCAAAGCTGAAACAATCCAAACCTAAACTAAGCTTAAACTAGTGAAGGGTAAACTGAAGTGGTTAGGCTTTTTGACAAGTTAGTGCAAGGTTGCTACCCCCAGTGGGCGGGATTCTTGGCCTGTCCCGCAGTTGTTGTGGTGGTGGTGGGGGGGGGGGTTACCAGTGGTGCGTGTGTAGGTGAAAAAGCTGGTGGATCGAAATTTTCAGAGCGGCACAGCTGAACCCGGTGTGTGAAACTGTGGCCGTTAATGCGCCCGCATGCCCTCCCCCTACTGCTACCTCTATACTCTGTCCCCCCGCCCCCAGACTGCAATGCATGTATTTTTTTTTATCTCCCATGTCTGTCAAAGCAGGTGGGAGACAAACGGGCACACTAAGGTATGTTTTTGCAGGCGTGGGGTGGCGGGGGGTGGGGTCTCTCACCCACAGTCATGCACTCACACACTCACAGCTGTTATTTCTCTCTGTCTGTACCCCCCTTTTGTCCCCCAGTGGTAGGAAAATGGGTGAAGGAGAATGTAAGAGGCCGGTAATCCTCTCTTTTCGGTGCTGTGTGTGCAGCAGGGCTGTGACGGACGTAGCCGGGGGTGGGGTGGGGTGGGGTGGGCCTGGGCCTCACTGGGGGCCAGGGGGTCAGGGGTGGGCCTGCAT
>JAODLD010000002.1:26017231-26031412 GCA_026781065.1 Mormyrops boulengeri | reverse complement strand
AGGGGCTGGTTTAAAAAAAAAAACAGAAAAGAAAAAACGTAAATACAGGTGTACTCCACTGCAGGGTTTAATGGCAAATAACAGCAATTCCCGTAGATCAGCTTTCCGCCAGCTTGTTTTTTTGTAATAGCTCATGTTAAATGGGTGCAACCCTTGCATCCTTAAGTCAATTTAAGTGCCATGGAGCTGATGTATGGGTGTAGTTCTGGCTGGCTTTACGGCAGAAACGGTAACACTGCCGACATTCCTCTCCTTATCTCCTTGTCTCCATCCTCTTCTCGGCTGAGACGCCCAAGGAATAGTGTAAGGAACCTGTAATTTAGTTTTTTTTATTTTTGTGTTTGTTTTTTTTCCTGTTCCACAGAGGAGTGTTGAGAGCAGGATTACATTCAGAGTTGTTTTTAAGATGTTGCCCTGAAGGATTCTGGGAAGGAACATGGAGGAGCACAATGGCTGGCTTTGAGCAAGCCGAGGGCAGTGCTGGGTGTGGTTGGGAGGCAGGTCTTTGGTAACCCTGTGTGGGCGGGACATAATGCCGCCCCTGTGTGCCTGGAGGAGCGTTGTCCTTGATCTGTGGGCCGAGACGCCAGGGAGGGTGTCCGGGTGAGTTGGCAGTGCGCCGAAACGCCACCACGTAGCGACATAGCACAGGCTGCTAACCAAGAGCTGACGAGTACCACTGAAATATGCTTCTGCCCGCTAAGGCAATAGCTAACATGATATTCTTGCAGCAAGGCGAGCTCTGTTGACAATTTCTGCTGGCTGATGCCGGTTCATTATGTATAAATGGCGCTATATGGCTGAACGGGTTGGGACTCTGTGACCACGATCGGAAGGTCACTGGTTCAAGTCCCGTTGTCAGCAGGGTGATGTTACCCAGTGTGTCCTAGAGCAAGACCCTATTCACTCCAGGAGCCCACTTTTGCGAGTGTGAGTCACTTTGGATAGAAGATTCTGCTAAATAATTGTGATAAACGGCAAAGCCGGCACTTGATGGCCTAATGGCGGAGCCTGGCCGAGTTTGCTGAGCTTTCAGGGCCGCTCGGGATGGCTGAAGCTGTGTCACATGACTGTAGCGGGCGTCGATGTTACCTGAGCCAGGCTCCGGTCGCGGCAGCTGCTGAGCTCAGTGTTTAGCTGCTGCCACCCCGCGTCTGTCCTGGATGTGGCGTGACCTGATAAACATCTGGAGCAGCTTCTCATTGCCCACCCTCTCCCAAGCAGTGTAGTGCCACAGCGGTTATATAATTTGCGATGATGTGCACTCAGCGTGGGGGTGTCACCGCCTCCGGAATGGGGGGTTAAAAGTGAGATTAATGCCCTGACTTGTCCATGTTCGATGTTGGCAAAGCCTCAAATTTCAGTGCCTTACGTTTCTAAAAACAGGAAAAGGCGCTTATGGAGTTTTCTTAAAGCACAAAGAAACACCTTTCGATTCCTTTGATTTGCTGTTCCTTCAATTTTCACCTTATTCCCTTTAGTGAAATTAATAAACCGCTCTGTTTATTGTGTTGAGATAGCTGTTATTGTGCAGTGCCCCGGGTACTTGGCTGCGTTTGAAAGGAAAAGGCGTCATTGACGGCCCGGCTCTTAATGGGCGGTGGTGGTGGGGGGGTGCGGGACAAACAAAAAATGCACCTTGGCATGAAGTTGTGCTTGAGCTTCTGTACGCCCACGGGCCCTATTACGTCTGTAACATTCCCTTTGACTCAGACTGCTGATCCTGATTTTTGGGGAAGTTTATTAAAATCTGAGACGGGGAGAGTGAAAGGGAGAGACATAGAGGGTGAGCAAGAGTGGCAGATTTACTGAGTGTGAGAGAGAGTGATGGGGAGAGAGAGCGAGAACCCCATATCTGTGTGTGGTTCACTCTGCCTTTTCCCTCTAGATCACTAATGGGAAGATGTCTCCTCCCCCCTCCTATTTGTGTTGCAGATGACTGCAAGTTAGCCAGCTGAGAAGATTGGGACAGCCCCCCCCAGGCCATCCCACCCCTCCCGACTCGTAGCCATGAATGGTAAGATCTCTGCTTTATCAGCATGTGAGCTTTGCCTGAATGTGCCACGTGTGTGTGCTCAGCGATGGGCAGTATTTGTGATGCATGTATTTAAAATATGTATTTTAAATGCAAAATGCTATTTTGTCATTTTGTATTTGATTTCATCGAAATGATAATGTAATTTCTATCAAAATACTTTGATGTTCAGTATTTGTACTTTGAAAAAACAGGACATACTTTCCCCATAATGTATGTGTGATGATGCCATGTGTGCAGATCCATTGTGCTACGCAAGGAGGAAGTTTAATTGTTTCAGACATTTTATTTAATGGTCCTTAGAGCCAATAGTTGATCACTTGTGTTTAACCAAAAGACTTAAAAGGTCCATTCAGGCCGATTCGTGTTTAAGGTTTGTAAGATGTTGCTGAGTGAAGCACTTAAATTGTTTGCCATTCTTCATTGTGAATGTTGTTGTTTTTGAGTTATTTGCATCTGTGTTGCAAAAAATGAAGCAGTCTTGTCAATTAAATTAGAAAAAAAAAATCTTTATAATATATTTATTACTTTTTTTGTTTGATTTGCCATTATCGTTCACTGGATTTGATCTTTTGTTCGGTTTCACATTTATATTGTCTCGTTAAGCAGTGGAAAAATGTTGCCCTTATGCTTGGCCATTTGCGTCAGCATGCTTGTGAAAGAACATGCTGAAATAGAATGTGTTTTAGTATTTAAAATACAAAATACTGTTTATCTTGATATTTTGCTTGGTTGGGTGTATTTTGTAGTTTATTTTGTTGCACAAATTGGGTATTTTGTTTGAAAATACATTTTGATGTCTGTGTGTGCGTGCGCGTTTGTGTTCCCGAGCACCATGCCCCCCTGGGCAGAGAGCTGGATGTGCAGTTGGAGCAGAGTGCTCGCCGGAGCCATCCGTCTGATCCTGAAAAGACTTAGTCACATCGATCGCTGGCAGGAATTCCTCCGCGCGTCTCTGCTGACGTATCGATCTGGCAGCGGGCGAAGGCTTATTACTGCATCGGGCGGCCAGAGGAGAGGGCGCCTGCTCCGCTCACAGTCAGCGTCAAGTTTGCACGGGCTGGCAAAAGAAGCAGAGATGCAGCGGGACGTCGCCTAATCTTTTGGATTCAAGATTGCTTCTCTCGTATATGATGATAAACATAGGTCACAATGTTTGTACAAGGTCACATTCGGGGGGGGGGGGTGGGTTTGGATGAGTGTGCTTATACTTGCTTGCGTTTAAAAAGCCTTGGGTCCTCATCTTGGGATCGATGTCTTTCAAAGCCCATTACAGAGACTCTGAAAAGGACACGTTGCCTTCTGGGTCTCCAAACGTAATCCTTGTTTACTGAGTATCAGTATTTAGGTGTTTAATGTTGGGGAGGTTAATCTTGCATATAGATGTACACAGTCTGGAATCGCATGCCAGCTTTGCGTTCAGAACTGTATTTTTTGTGATTTTATGGGAAAGGGCCTCTCGCTGCCTCTTTGGGTCATGGCTGCAGGAAGCCAGCCTGCCGTCACTGTCGGAGTTGATGTTTCTGAGCAGCACTGTCTACCTGTGTTTCCTTGACCTATAGTTTCAGCTTTGATGTTTATCCTCTCAACTGAGTGCCAAAAGTAGCCCTTCACTGGGGACACTGGGATTGTCTAAGGGGGGCGTCGCCAGTTTCATATGTATGTATGCACGTGCTGCAGATCCTGACTTTGTAAAATTCCAAATGAAACAATGACTTATTGAGACATAAGTCAGCTTTGTTTACGAAGTAGCTCATTAGCATCGGTGCCTTATTCATAATACATGAATGATTAAAATGAATCTGCCCCTTTAAGCCGACCGCGTGATTTTTGACGTGCTGTTTTCCATAGGAGATGATGGTGGGCGGCACTTTGGTGCGTCTTGCGTTCCTGTTCTCGATTTTGCTTTGTAAATAATGAATGTGGCTTTGGAACGACCCGGGTGTGGATGTGCATTAAGCGATAAGACTCGCCCTGAAAAGTCACGTTCTTCAGTCTACATGTGGTTAAACAAAAGCACCGCTTTCCTCTCCTGTGTTAAAAATCAAAGTATTGAGTTGTTCGACTTTTTGTTTTTTTTGTTGCAAATTTTTCCTTGAGTAGGAATTGCCAGTCATTCATAGTGATATTTTGTATCTGTACTCATGACTCAGTAATCATCATTTGTACTTTGTATACCATATATACCCGACCAATTTACTTATCACACATGTATATGTTGTAGAATAGATAAGATGAACTTGGTCTCAGAGGCAAATTTTTGTTCCAGCAGGAGCAAATACAGAGAGTACAGATGGGCGTGCAGTGCGAAAAATGCAAGGTGCAGAGGCGGCACACATGGTGCAAACAAGTAAACTTGGTGCAAACAAATGAGAAAGTAAACAAGTAGAATTCTGATTAAAAAAAAAAAAAAGAATTTAATAAAGTATTAATGAAATGTCGGGGGAAAAAAAGGATAAAAGTCATACAGCTGTTTCTGGTATTTTTGCACTGTCTTGTAGTTTTGCATTGGATGCCAAACTGCATTACTTGACAATGACGTCATATTTTATATTCACCTCCAAACCCTTGTCTCCTCCCACAGGTGGCCAGAGCATTTGGACCATCACTCCGGAAGAGAGGGACAATCATGACAAGCAGTTTGACTCGCTCTCCCCCACCATGGGCTATGTGTCAGGTAGGGCTGTGCCATGTGTGGGGTGGTGGCCCTTAAGCGGCCTGGAGCCGGGCCTGTGCTGGGGGGGAACCTTGGTGAGCTCGCGACAGCTCAGCGGGTCGCTTTTCAGACAGGAAGTTAGCGAGCTGACGGCATTGATAACGATGGAATGGATTGACTCGCCCCCCACCCCCCGTCTGACAGCACTGTGGGTGCTAACACATTTTGGGGGCGATTGGTGACTCGGCAGGTTAGGAAACTGCCAACCCTGGGATTTGACCCAACAGTCTAGTGGCACTTGCTCTGCTGTGAGTGTGCCACAGTCCTCAGTGCTTGTGAGATTGTTCTTGTGCAAATGCCCCCTCCCTCTTCCTCCTCTGAGGAGACTGCGTAGCGTTCCTCAGGGAGCCCCCCCCACCCCAGTGTGAGCTGTTGCTGAGGGGGTGGGTTTGCTGAGCACCGGATCTGAGTCCCTCCCCTCCGCTTCCTCCCTGAGTCGGAGGGCCGCCGTTACTGTGGCAACCTCTCCCTGTACGTCAGGAGGTGTTTAAACATCCGGCACGCTCAGGCTGATTAATAACCGGCTGCGGCGTCGACACCCCCCGCCTCAACCATACCTCGTCTTGCCTGTTGGATGCATTTTCTCAGTGCTGGCCTGTGTGGGGGTGTCAAGTCTGCAGCCCCCCCCATACCACGTTTCACACCTCCACTGATCTTGCCATCATTTCTTCACGTTTATATATTGTTTCGTCATTGTTTCTTGCGGTTTCCTGTTTCAGTCTCTGCCATGCCCCATTTTCTGCGGCCCCGGCGGGCGGTGGCGGTGGGCGGGGGGGGGCGGGGGGGGGGGTGGGGGGGGGGGGGGGGGGGGGGGGGGGGGGGGGGGGGGGGCGCGGGGCCGGGGGCCCCCCGGGGGGCCTGGGGGTCTGGGGTGGGCCTGCATGGGCCTGTGGGTGGGCCATGGTGGGGCCAGGGGCTGAAGTACAAAGACTGTGTTCTTGAGTATGCACTAGAGGAGTACATTGTGGACCAGTGGAGCGGCGCCCCCCCCAGGCCGATTTTCACTCCTGCCGTCGGTTCCTCTCGAGCGCAGAGACCGTGCTGCATCGCTGGGCTGCTTCAATGGGCACCTGGACAACAGTGGTCATCGTGCGTCACCGCTGCTCGAAGGCTGGCTGGGGGGGAGGGGGCTTGGGAAGACGGTCATCGCTCATCAGCCACAACAACATCGTCACGGGAAAGTGATGCACCGAGGGATGGAGGGGGAGGGGTGGGATACGCATCACGGAGACACCCTGGGGGCCCCGGTGACCTCGCTAGGCCCTCGGTGTTTGTGTTCCACTCCTCTGTTTACGGGTGTTTCTCAAACCCAGTTTACAGCGAATCTAATGTTTCTATGTGAATTATTCATCCTCACTGTCTGCCTGTAGAGCTGATATGTCCTGTGTTTGGCACTTTGGGATGGCAAGACTGGGTCCTGCATGAAATTAAACAGGTTCACAATATAGTAGTAATGCATCGTTAATCCATGAGGGAGGTGGTACGCTTGTTAAGGGTGTATGATGGTGACCGTAACACAGTAATTGGGAGAATTTCCACTTTTGGATATGGGTCCGGTTTCGAACCCACAACCTTGGACTTTGGGATATTCCCTGAAGTCTCACAGTGGCGCCTGTAGAGGATATGGGCTTCAGGTGATGTTCAGCCATCCATTGACTGACGCCCTATTAAATAACATCTGATCGCACTTACGTCCCATGAGCCTTAATAGAATCTATCAAGAAACGTCCAAAGCAGACATACTAGACATCAACAGACGTATTTTACCGCGTGTGCGGCATGTGGCAAGAACCAAAACAAACTGACTGTGTTGCCATTATAGAGGTTAAGCAAAATGTGAGTATTATACTGTATATCATAAAGTACAATATCTGACCTCTCCCATATAATGATCGCGAGACGTCCAGAATGACTGACGTCTTCACTTCCGGGACGGAACCTAGGCGTAAGTTGATGGTGGCATGTAATTATCCTGCCAGGGTGTAAGAGTTCAAACCCGCTTCTGTCTAAACTGGTCTTTAACTGGTAAATCCAGACTGGTCATCAGGGTGTTTTGGCCTCTGTCTGTTATCACCACTTTTGCTGTCATGATGGTGGCTGTTTGGTTTGAGGGCTCAGTAACTTAGCCGTGCTGGGGGGGGCATGATATCGGCCGAGCTGGGTCACCTGATGGCGGCTCAGCATCGCGAGTGCTGGGTAGCGTCAGCTTACTGCGGTGGTGTACCGGGCCTGGGGGGTCGGGTGTATTACCAAGACGGGTGGGATTGTGTTGCCGTGACATGAAAGAGACCGCGACTGGGGGGGGGCTGAGGTTGTGGCTACATGCTTCCTGTGAGGCTGGGTCCAAGGGTCTGATTTCTTAATTAACGGGCTGCTCTTCACCGGCGGAGCACAGAGGCCGTGCTCTGCAGCGAGGCTGTTCACACCAAAGGCCTGCTCGCCCCGACCGTGCTGAATCCATGAGCCGTGAAAGTAGGCCCACTTTTAAGTCAGTATTTTATTTTGATATTAAATAAAGATACGGAATTTTCAACAGTTTTTGCGATACGGCTGTTTGGGTGTCCTCTGATCCGATGTTTTTTTTTTTGTAGGCTTCTGTGAGAAAATCGAAGGTGAAATTGACTGAGAATTTTGATCAATCCATTGTATTTCAAGGGATAATTTTGGTGCAGTTTTTCAAAGAAATAACAACAAAGCATAGGCTGGCAAATAGAGTAAGAAATATCCCTTTTTTGTGAAAAACAAACATTTTATTAATGTGACATTTCTGGATATGATAAGCTGAATCTGAAGCGATTCTGCTCTTTGCTCCAGTTTATGCACTTACCTGCTGGTACCCGGTATAAGCAGCATGACGAATTTCTGGACTTCTGAACCTGGGTTTTGTACTGGGTTCAAACTTGGCCCCTTGGTACCACACGTGACACCTGGTGCCCCCTAGGGGTAGAGCTGAGGAGGAGCTGCTCGACTGCGGCAGCGGAGCCTCCATGTTGGACCTATTTTATGGCCCAAAATAGCTCACAGTTCGGCTGTAAAGTAGGACGCGCACAAAGTCCCGCTTTTTCACTGCCTGTTCTGAGAGGGGGTTTCGGAGAACGATGTCAGGACAGAGCTGTGAGCTCTGGGCTGTTCGGCTGGTCCTCTTCCATCGGCCGCATGTGGAATTCGGCATGCCCCTGTTTGGGGGAGAGGGCGGGGGCCAGGGAGGGAGTACATGGCGGCTAGGCTTGAGCGGTATCTAATTTTTCATACCGTCAAACCTTCCAGACATTTCACAATGGTATACGGCATATGACGGTATTTAAAATAATAAAACATAAATATTGTAGGCTACCGTAAACTCCAGAATCAGAGGTCAATGGGCTCAGCAGTGTGGCAGCTGAGTGCTAGGGAAATGAGGAGACAGCTCCTTGTTAGAGTTAAAAAGATGACCCATCAGTTACTGACACCATTGTCTGCGGTCACATATCCCGCTTCAAGCAAATTTTGTTTTTGTAGCATTAGCCTATGCATGCGCATTATTCTTTGACTTTTTTTTTTTTTTTTTGCTTAAGCAAGGCTCCAATCACTGCTAACATTGTGATCTATAGTGTAATGCCTCAATACAGCGTCTCCCTATCAGATTCATAGGAAGAGGAGCGTCTGTATTTTTTTCTAAATACCGGTGTATATTACAGTTCCGTTATACCACCCAAGCATTATGGTGGCTAGCTGCCCGGTGTGTCGCATGTTTTCACACTTTGTTCGTTTGTGTACTCACCGAGCTTCCCCCACCAGGGACTCCAAGGGTAGCCTTGGTGCGTACGTTGAGTTGCACAAGAGTCTGCTTGGGCCCCGGACTTTGTTCTGGCGCCACCTCACGGCCTGCAAAGTCCCAGGCTGAGCCCTCAACTTACCGGGCGTTTCTGGGCCTCATTTATTCCTGAATATTGCATTTAACGTAACGGGGGTACTGTGAGCTGTGGCAGCAGCTGCACAGGGACATTCTCACGGCAATGCCGGCGGGTGACTCGACGCCCTGACCTTTTCTCTGCTGGTTTCGGGTCGTCACTCTTCATCTCGTCCACCCCCCACCCTTTTTTCCGCGCAGGTGTGCAGTGAGAGCAATCGGGTCACCAGGTTCAAACATGCAGGCGTCGGCGTCGGCGTGGGGATGGGGATGGGGATGGGGATGGGGATGGGGATGGGGGCGGGGAGGGGGGGGTCAACCTGGCTTGCTTCACACTGATGACCCGCAGCTTCGACTTTCACACTTACTCATCGTTTCCGTGTTTTGCCGTATTGGATGTGGCGCTACGATTTGGTGACAAGGCTAATCTCAGTATCTTTTGTCCCCCACCAGGCAAGGCCCCTGGCGACGGCGGCAGCGGGGGGGACTACGGGGTCCCGTCGCCAGGCCCCGCCTTCAAGGAGGTGTGGCAGGTGAAGGTTTGGCCCAAGGGCCTGGGTCAGGCCAAGAACCTGGTGGGCGTCTATCGGCTGTGCCTAACGGAGAAGACTGTGAGCTTTGTGAAGCTGAACTCGGATGCCGCCGCTGTGGTGCTGCAGCTGATGAACGTGCGCCGCTGTGGACACTCTGAGAACTTTTTCTTTGTGGAGGTGGGCCGCTCAGCCGTGACGGGCCCCGGCGAGTTCTGGATGCAGGTGGATGACTCGGTGGTGGCGCAGAATATGCACGAGACGCTGCTGGAGGCCATGAAGGCCCTAAGTGAGGAGTTCCGGCAGCGCAGCAAGTCGCAGTCGGCCGCTGCATCCAGCGGGGGTGGCGGCACCGCCTCCAACCCCATCAGCGTTCCATCCCGCCGGCACCACCCAAACCCACCCCCCAGCCAGGTTGGCTTCACTCGCCGGCCGCGGACCGAGCCTCCAGGCTCGGCAGGGGGCGGCGGTGGAGCCAATGCCTCCCCCACGGCCCGGCATGGCTTCATCCGTCTGCGTACAGCCAGCGACGGAGGCGGGAAGGCAGAGGAGGGCGCCCTGGCCCTGGGGCCCGGGTCCAGCCCCAATGGGTCCTGCTCGGGGACTCCCATCCTCAGGTCCAAATCGGCTCGCTCCGCCACCCCTGGCAAGAACCCGGCAGGCCTGATGCGGTCCATCTCAACACCGACGCCTTCAGCTGGACCCAACCTCTCCTCCAGCGCGGGTCACGGGTCCGAGTTTGGGCCAACGGTCGGAACCGGGGGGGTGCAGGCGGCTGGCTTTGCGCGCGCCCCCCACCCCGCATCTGTCTCCGGCTCCCCAAGCGACTACGGCTCGTCAGACGAGTACGGCTCGAGCCCTGGCGAGCACTCGCTGCTGGCGGCGGAGCTGGCCGGCGGCTCCGTGGGGAGCCTGGGTGACGAGGCCTCCAACTACATCCTGATGGGCCAGCGGGGGGCGAACGGTGGGGGGGCCCCGTGGGGCCAGGGACGCCGTGTGCTGCGGCGCTCCTCCAGCCGCGAGAGTGAGACAGAGCGCCGGGCGCTCAGCAAGCGGGCCTCACTGCCCCCTATGGCACTGGAGCGCGGCGGCTCACGGCGGGGGGCGGCCAGCGAGGCCGAGGCCGACGAGGACTATGCCATGATGTCCCGCAGCGCCAGCCGCGAGTCCTTCAGCTCACGCCGGGACTCGGCCAGCGGGGGGGCAGGCGGCAGTGGCTACCTGGATGTTGCTGGGGAGCAGAAAGAGAAGGAGGAGGCAGGGGGGGGCGTGGGCGTGGACAATGGCTACATGTCCATGCTGCCCGGTGTAACTGCGGCTTCACCCGCCTCCCTGTCCAGCTCGCTGTCGGTAGCTGTCTCGGACCCGGACTCCAAACCTGCCGACGACTACATGGCCATGACGCCCAGTGGCAGCGTATCCCCCCCACAGCGCATCCGGCCCCCCCTCGCTGGCTCCGATGGCTACATGGTGATGTCGCCGCACAGCAGCTGCTCGCCGGACGGCCGTGGCGGGATGGGAGGGGCCTGGATGGGCGGCGGCAGTGCCGACAGCCGGCCAGGCAGTGACTACATGAATATGTCGCCTATCAGCACCCCCCCACCAGCCCAGGAGCACCAGCAGCAGCCCCCTCCCAAGATGGTGTACTCGTATTACTCTTTGCCGCGCTCTTACAAGCACACACCGGCAGCAAAGTCGGAGGAGGATGCCGGGCATGGCAGGAAGTCGTCTGCCGGCAGGGGGGGTGGCTGCCCCGGGCCGCAGGAGCATGGGGGCGCGGGGGGGCCCCCTGCTGCCACCCGCCACCTTTCCCTCTCCTCCTCCTCATACTCATCCAGCTCGGCCAGCAGTGAGAGCCTGGGAGACCCGGAGGACAGGGGGAGCTCCCAGCCTGGCACCCGCTCCAAACAGGGGGCCCTCCAGCAGAGACGGGCATCCGGGGGTCAGAAGATGGGCCTGCAGCACCGGGGTCGGCCCGTCAGCCTTTTCGTGGATGTGTCCAAAGCCAGTACCTTGCCGCGGGTGCGAGAGAGTCCCTGTTCCATGGAGCCCCGCAGCCCGGGGGAGTACGTCAGCATTGAATTCAGGGCAGAGCGGACCGGGGGAGGGAGGTTGGGCGTAGGGCCACCACTCCCATGTGGGGCCCCCCGGGGCTCACAGCGACCCATCTCCTGCCTGGCGGGCTTCCAGGCCACCCCCCAGAGCCCTGCCACCGCCCCCCCGGCCGCCTCCGAGTATGTCAACATGGAGCTTGGTCCCTCGCCCTCCCCCTCACCTGTGTCTCTTACCCCACATGGCTTCCCCCCCTANNNGACCCCTCCTGCCCCCCCAGCTGGAGCCCCAAAGGTGATGGATGAATGCAGGCCCCCTGTCCCAGAGGAGGACAGTGAGGGGGGGCCCAGTGGGCTGCACAGGACGCCGCAGACAGAGGGCGCCACTGACCCTGAGCCGCCCACTGCCTTTACAGATTACACAGAGATGTTCTTTGGATCGAGCGCACCTACCGACACCGAAGCGGGCCCCGGTACCACAGCCCGTGCCCCTTCCCCTGCCATCCCTGAGCCTGCCGGGCCCAGCTTGGGCCTGGGGCTCGACTTCTCCTTGCCCAAAGTGGGCAGCAACCCGGATCAGGGGGCCAAGGTGATCCGTGCTGACCCGCAAGGCCGAAGGCGCCACTGCTCTGAGACCTTCCTGCCGCCCCCACCACCCCCCTCCTCCTCTTCTTCCTCTTCCTCCTCATCTTCTCTGTTCCCTGAGCATGCTCAAGTGGCGACACGGAGGTTCGGCCTGGAGGCTGCACTCCGGGGTGCCGAGGGCCCCTCTCAGTGTAGTGTTGTCAGCATCGCCACGCCCCCTGGTGGCGGTCAAGCATCATCAGGGGAGCAGGGCTTGAACTACATAGACCTGGACCTGGCCAATAAGGAGAACTCGCACCCTGCTCTGGATGGGTCCGGCACCGGCCAGCCCTTGCCCCCCCGCCTCTACTCATCCGGCCTGGGCGTGGCAGCGGGGGGAGCAATGGGAGGGGGCGGAGGCAGTAGCAATGGGCCGGCAAATCTCAACACCTACGCCAGCATCGACTTCTACCGATCCGAGGAGCTGAGGAGCCATCAAAGCGGTGGCCGTGATGGCACAGGTAACATTCCCCCCGGCAGCCCTGACGAGCCTGACAGATGTAGCAAACCCGCTGCTTATGTATTCGGTGTCCTTTGGTCCCACGTTGCCCCCTGGTGTCTCTGCCGCCTCCTATTTCTTTCATCATGCCGCGGAAATGGAGAAGACAGCTGTTCAATGAGGCAGTGAGCCGTGAGGATCCCGATCTGGCGCCGCGCCCTGCAGTCATCCTTAAATTCAAATCCAGCTGCTGCTAAACGGCAGCTTTTTAACTGCTAAAGGTTAGCGGGGCGGCCTTCTTGAACTGGCTTGGTCCGGTCCGGTCATGTGCGATGATCGTTCACGAATAACATAACATTGTGGGTCCCATGTAGGAGGACGCGTTTCAGACAGGCACGTGCCAAGACAGCCTTCTCGGGGGCCTCAAATGTGCCAGCATCTGCTCACATTGGCCTCCACGAGGCCCTGGTGATGGCAGCCTTGGCGGATGCCTGTCCTATACAGCATGGGGGGGGTGAGAGATTCCCTGGCACATGGAAAGACTGACACAGATTGATATGCGAGCTACAACTCGTTCAGAAGCAATTAAATGCCTCGTTCATGTCTCTATTTGTTTTTTTTCCGCAAAGTACTGATGATCTGTGGGAATTGTAGGGATTTTCCCTGGCTGGGCTCCAGTCTCCTGCACCCCCACCCTCCAGCGGGCCACCAGCAATGGCCTCGACTGCAGAACCAGCAGAAGGTTATGGCGTGTGCGTGTGCATGTGTGTGCATCTGGCAGAGTGTCCATTAGCCCGATTGTCTGGTTAAAGGATGCTATGATCTGCTAGAAATTGGCCCAGGATCTCGGCGAGAGCTGCATACAGGAGAAGGACGGCGCTCCTGACGAGCAGGTCCTACTCGCAGAGGTAAATAGTGGCTCGTCAGCAGGAAGCACTGGCTCTGCGTCTGTGTCACGTGCGCATTGATCAGCTGACCGCTGGCTGAACCCGGGACGTGTCTAGACAGGCGTTTGCAGTTCGACGCAGTCCTGTGGCAGGCTCATGCTTTCTGCGGGCGGGTGAACAGGGGGTGGGGGGGACACCTGCGGGATGGAGGGAGGGACAAGTTTAGGCTGCAAATGTACCTATATTAGCATCTGTTGCTTTTCCCCAGTCAGTCTGATTAGTTCTGACCTTTAAATACATTAAGGTTTGTTTATCTTCTGACTCTTGTGAGGTAGCTGACCTCTCCCTCTGTCTCTCTCACCTGACTGGCGATCGATTGATGGGGTCGCTGTGCTGGATGTTAATCTGAACTCTGTAGCTGAGTGTAGTCACTGATTATTTTTTGAAACAATGACACGTTCACAAAACTCTAAGCTAATGGCAGTATGTGGCAGCACATAGACATTTTACTTGTTTAGCAAATGCTTTTATCCAAAGCAACATACAGTTTTGAGGAAGCAGAGGCTCAGACAGTCACTTGTGCAGTTGGGCATTAAGGGCCTTGCTCAAGGGCCCAATGGTGAAATCACTCTGCCAACTGCAGAATTTGACCCGGTGACTTTGCGATCGCAGACTCTGTCTTAACCCGCTGAGCCACACACTTGGACATGATCGTTCAGCCGGATCAAAGCCCTGATCATATTAAAATTGAAGTTTCTCCAGAATCTACAAATCCTGCTTTGTGTGTTTGTTTGTTTCCTCTGGGAACTCAACCCCAATCCCGTCCACAGCCCAAAAACCAGCAGTGAGGTGAACGGTTTGTAGATGCCCTTGGTATGTGAGTGTGTGTGCCCTGTGATGGACTGGCATCCCGTCCAGGGTGTCCCCTGCCTAGTGCCCTGTGATGGACTGGCATCCCGTCCAGGGTGTCCCCTGCCTAGTGCCCTGTGATGGACTGGCATCCCGTCCAG
>JAODLD010000002.1:25951263-25966943 GCA_026781065.1 Mormyrops boulengeri | reverse complement strand
ACCTGTCTCACTAACTGTCTGCCTGTCTGTCTGCATGTTGGAACCTGTCTCACTAACTGTTTGCCTGTCTTTCTGCATGTTGGAACCTGTCTCACTAACTGTCTGTCTGCATGTTGGAACCTGTCTCACTAACTGTCTGCCTGTCTGTCTGCATGTTGGAACCTGTCTCACTAACTGTCTGCCTGTCTGTCTGCATGTTGGAACCTGTCTCACTAACTGCCTGCCTGTCTTTCTGTATTTGTTTGTCTCTCTAGGTCTATGAGTATGTCTTTCTGTCTCTGCATGGTTGAGTCTGTCTCATCATACACTACCAGTCTATATTTGCATTTTACTCACTTAACATTTACTAAAAATACACTCGAAATTCTTTGCCAACAGATACATTTACAGTATGTTCACCATTTCAGTACCTTTATTAGCAAGAAAATATCATCTCTTTGATTCATCAAAGTAACCTTCTCTAGCAGTTATAACAGCAGAGAAAATGTAAGGCATTCTTTGTACAAGGGACATTAAATGCTGCTGTATTTCATGTAATGAAACAATTAACTAGTGCATTTAAAGTTAAAGGACAGCCTAGAATTTGACTATGTCACCATCACACAACCAGTTAATAGGATGTCAGACATGCACTGTTACACACTCTTTTTTACGACATAAAGGAAACTTGTTTTATTTGACTTATATTTTCATTTATAGCTGTTCTCTCAACTTTCCAATGCTTAACAAGAATAAGAAAATCTGCAGTTTATGGAATCAATGGAAAACCAGTAAAAACCTATGGTGTGCAAAAACTTTTGTGTATGTCAGTCTGTTTCTCTGCCTGTATGAATTTTTGAGTCTGTCTCACCATCTGCCTCAGTGTGTGACAATCTGTCTGTCTGTCTGCATATTTGAATCTGTCTATTACTCTGAGTGTATGAGTATGTTTGCCTGCCTGTCTGTCTCTCTGACTTATTGTCTGTCTATCTTTCTTTGCATGCCCGTGTCTGTCTTTCATTCGTCAAGTACGAAAAGAACAAGTGACTTTTTTGGTGGCATGAGGTATAAAATTAGAAACAGAACCCTAACAAAAGACAATAAAACGAATTCTGTCTGCATGTCGGTCTCTCTCTCTGTCTCTGGTCTTTTCCACTGCGCTGCACTGCGTGGGTGGGAGGTTGCCCTATGCCATTTGCTGAAATGGGCCCAGCGATCTCTTGCCCATCTCCACATTCCCAGAGGCGCCCATCCCAGCTGTCAGTCCGGCTTCCTCACCCGTAGGGCCAGACTACATTTCACAGCGGCCCTGGAGCATTCCGTAATGGCTCTTTCTTTTTCAGGGAAATTCCCAGCCTTTGCTGCTCTGCCACCATCTCAGCAGTACTGCTTCCTGTGTGTGGGTACAGCCGCCCTGTGTCTCTGCCTGCACCCTCTTCTAGTGAACTTTTCTCAACGTTTGATTCACATCGCCCCACATCCAGCCCCGAAAGTGATCGGGGTGCCTCTTCTGGGCCACTTTGTTCCGTCTTTCAGGCCGGCCCCTTATGCTGCTTCAGTTTTTTCGTTTCTCAGTGGGGGTGGGGGTGCTTGCGACTGTTTCTCTTTTGTTAAGGGTGTCGCATGTCGGCCCTTGCACTGTGTGGGTTTGCTCTTCACATCCCCATCTGAAGGCAGGCCAGACCCTGCAGTTCGTGTCTTTTTTGTGGAGCATATGGCCAACAGAACCCAGTTTGATAGGAGGAGCCATTCCGGGGGATCTGGACCTGCTCAGTATCGCCACCGTGTATCACGGGACCCATACGCCAACAGTTGCTACCGCCCACCTGTCTCTCACCCCCAGCTTCCTCTCTTCTTCCCTTCCTCAGCCTCACCAGCAACCGCAAGTTATAAATATCACAAAAACAAACACATATATTCTCTGCATCTTTACAGTGTCCTGTGAGCCCTAGGCATGTATCTCGCAGGGTCCCCAGCCCCCCCCATCTTTGGTCAAAGGAATAGGATACCATTATAACCCAGTTAAGTGATAATGGGACCTGTCGGGCCATGGTGGAGGGCTGATATGAATAACTGCAGACTTCTGAGAGGTTCCCTTGGCTGAAATCAGTATCTGAGAGCCTCTCCTATCCCATCACTGTCCCCATCGCCACCTTCGGTTCCTGGCCCACACAGTCAGAAGTGCCATGGGCCCTCAGGGGCCATGGGGCTGCAGCACAAAGCTGCTGCCTGTTCCTCCACCACATCACCCCCCCCCCCCCCGACATGGTGTGTGGTCATGGCCATGTAAGCACCTTTTTATCGAACTGTGGTCCCCTTATCTCACGGATGTGACACTGCATTTTTTAAACTGAGGTCTGAGAGCTGCAAACACCCAGGGAATGCTGTGTTGCAATCTGCGGTGTTCGAAATGAGAAGCGAATTCAGGAACTTAAGCTCCTATTCTATCACACAAGACTTTTACTTAATATCTCCCCAGTTTTCATGCAATTTCTTGGTCTAAGTATTTCAGAAATTAATGAAAATGATTTTCTCATAATAGACACTGTGACTCCATCAAAAGGCTCAGCATCTTTTTGTCCATTTTGGTGTTTGGCTTGTATCCATAACCATGTATCCATCGTATAAGAGCCCAGTGACAGGCTGTCTGCTCCTGGCCATAGACAGTGGGGCAATGCATTATGGGTAACTGACCCTGTCACTCTCTGGCTTATGTGTGGCCTGTGCACCGCATGGCAAACTCTGTATGAAATGGGGGAGTGCTTCACTGGCATCTTCATAAATGCTTTGGGTCACACATAACCGTCAGATGCTTCGACGAGGTATCCTCTCTGCAGCAATATAACAGGACCCTGTCGGCGAGTCAGGCATCAACGCACTCAATCCAGCACTACGGGCAGGTTAGAGGCACTAATTCACTAAACCGCGGGCGGACACAGAAAAGCCTGGTGGCAAGCCTAATAACACAGAGTAAGCAAAGCCCTCACAGGCAGGGCCAGAGGCCAAGGAGCAGCAGTGGGTGTCCTGGGATGAAGAGCATGCCCTGCTCTGCTCTCACCGCCCTTGCTGGTGTTAACAGGAAGCAGCTCTGATGGTAACAGGGGCATGCATTTCAGAGCATGGGTAGGCTTGGTGAAGGTGAGGCCCAGTCAAAATTGCAGGAAGGGTGGGGGGCAGCGCGTGGCTCAGCAGGTTAAGGTGCTACGCCTGTGATCAGAAGATCACCGGTTCAAACAGGGGTGCCACAAAGGGGGACAACGTTAGGACAATTCCAAAATTTGCAGTAATTAGATTGTTCCAGGTTGGGGGCCCAATATGATATTCCATCATGGGCCCAAAATCTCTAACACCCTGCCAGGGATTCACATATATACAGAGCACTTGAGCAGCATAGAGAGTAAAATAAATACTGAAAATAAATCAATGTCAGTGAGAAATTCTACGTGTATTACAAAGATCATTAATCTTTTATCGCCTGCTTCGCTCAGTAATTTCCACCTATAACAGATGTAGCCACATCAGCCGATGGATTAGCAGGCATTTCAAAATGAACGCGTGAACTCCCTTTTGTCGCTTTTGCGATCTTCTTTGGCATTGATTCCACTGACAGTTTTTTTCTCTCATGTTCCGAGTTCCTTTGTTCAGTTTTTTAAAATAGTTTGCACCACGGGCCGAGCTTGGCAACACAGTGGAAATAGTGTCATTTTGAGAGCGCGAGATGTGCCTCGTGGGAGGCGGAAACATCTCGCGGTGACAAAAAAGCCCATGACAGAGCCGTGGCTGAGAAGGCAGGACCTTTGCAGAGAGTAGCCCTGGGGGCATCGAGGAGGGGTGGGGCCTAGAGCAAGGCAATTTATCTGGGGCCCCTGCTGAGACCAACATAAACTAAGAAAAGCCATTCAGTGTGCCTGATGCCGCTTGGTCATTGTAATACAGATGAAGCTATTATGAAAATTAATAACTCCCCAATCGCTGACAGTCTGCAGTGTGACCTTTCTGCAATAGCTAGTGTGAAACGGTAGGGTGGCCACGCAGGTTCCGTTTGCCTAGGCTATGTGACCACATGTCCAAGACAGGATTTCGATTAAGTGTATTTCCAGTGTATGTTTAGTACACAGAACTCACAGTTCGATACAAACCTCGGTTTTGGATTCATGGTTCAGTGCGACTTTGGCACAGTAGGGAAAACAGAATTTATTTTGATATTATTTATTATTAAATCTGGAAACAAAAACACAATGACAGACAGTTGCAATCCAAAGGCGATGCGCCTGTTGATTGAGCAACAAAACACAAAAAAAGAGATATTTATTTGCACACTGTAAAAACAATTATGTAAAATAAATAAAACACAAGACTACGGTATCATGATAATCATAATGAAGTAAATTGCGAGTTTTCTACTACCGGGTATGGCGGAATTTCTGTAGTGATAAATACTCATATAGCCTAAAGTTATTTTTCAGCCCAGTTAGAATTTCCTGGCAAAAGCACCTTAAATGCCACCGGGAGACTAAGTTGCATGGTAGGTTTTTCCGCCTTGCTCCGGTCGTACACCTATCCAGATGATGTATTCTCAGATGAGTTAGCATGTTGGATGTGTTTCCAGCTACATATCCGACAGACAGTCTTGGTCTTAACTACTCTCCCGAAACTGCTGGTGTGCTATATTGGGAAACGTTCCCAAACTGTCGATTATGACTGGCCGTAACATAGCATTAGTGGTGACCGACTCGCAACCACAATTAGCATAATGCTTCCTATTTAAATTTTGCCTGTGACAATAAATGTATTCAATCATTTTATTGTGTGGACCGAACTGAAATCAACATGCCAAACTACATAACAAATACATGTACTGTTATAGCCGTAATCTTTGGCCAAAATAACATATTCAGATTAAATGGATCTGCATGAAAAATAATATTTATCAAATTGTTATTTAGCCTATCATAACCTAGGCAAGTTTCCCTTTTGAGTGTCACCCTCTTGAGTGCACTGAACAGCTGCACTGGTTGAACTGGCCTTGAGACAGCTCTGTCTGCTGCCTATGGTGAGGCTCGTCTAGCGAATGACACCCCCTGCAGTATCAGCCGGCATGGGTCACATGGTACCTCTCAGCTGTAGCACTTTTTGTACACTGTTTATTTTCCCACAAGAAAGCACCTATTCCAGGGTATGGTCAATGGTTTTAGCTGGCAGTGTGCCATAAACCATATGAAAATGCTACAGACGCGGTGGCTGACCTCAGTGCGTGCTTGTGTGCGCGTGCATTAACGATGCCCTGCAAAAGCATTCATGCCGTGCAAATGCTTTTCAGACGTTGCTGGCTGATACCCACACATCTTTGGTCAAGTTAGTATCTTGATTATAAAGTGGAAAATATTTAAAGCCAAGGTGCATTCTTCGTCTGGAGAACGAAGGCTAAAACCGGAATATGCTGTTTGCATATGCAAGCGCAGATGTGGAAAAAACCGAGCTAACAAGGATACCTGTCTTTTTTTTACCGTTGCCTTTTGATCATGTGCTAAAGAATGAACTGCTCTTATTTAACAGATGAAAACCCGGGTCTGCCAAGAAGTGAAACTGAAAGCAAAGTACGATGGAGGAAACGTGAGAGAAGTAATTAAACGTATGCGTAGAGAAAGGAATGAGAATCTAAGTGTATGTCCCCGAGAGGACGGCTATATTACCTAATGTCCCCTACATCGCCTTATGGGTTGACCAGCAATATCTGTACATAAGGAACCATCTGGAAGTTTGATTGGAGTTTCCAGGTCCACCAAAGGCACTTGACTAAGATGTACTATGGCCTGACAAAACCAAGATTAAGTTTTTCTTCCAGAATCCAAAGCCCTGTTCACACCCTCCTAGGCTTGGCAGAGTGGTAGGCTCCTGGGCAAGGCCCTTAGGCGTGGTCACTCCAGGGGCTGTGACTTTGGATAAAAGTTACTGCTAAATGTTAATGATAATGTTACTACATCAAGGTATGAATGCAGAGCAGGAGTTCTGTGCCTGTATCGACTGCGGGAGAACCTCTCTGTCGGCATGTTGTGCTTCATAAGAAATGCAAACAGGCCTCGCCCTTTGAGGAGTACGAGTGGTAGAAACTACGTGTAAGTTAACTTCCTGTTTGGTTATGAAAAGGGAGGTTATTTCGTCTTTGTCGAATGAAAATGTATTGATTCTGTATTTCCCATTTGGTGAGAAAGCAGAGAACCAGCTGAATAAGCTTCTGAGAGCTCTGAAGAGATGTTTGGTGAGTGGCTGGTTAGAGGAATTTGCAGCCAAACCAGGGGGCTAGTGCATATGTGACAGAAATATTTCGTACATTTGTTTTGAAAGCTGCATTTTTGAGTGAAACCCTGTGTTTCAGTGCAACCACTGTATTCCAAGTTTTCCTCCACGTACAAACCTGTTTTCCAGTCTCCCATCACTATTAGTAATGTTATCATGCGCTTCTATTTAAAACTATTTAATTTTCTTTTGTGTCTTCACTTATGGTGGGTACCTCCAGGTACATACCACTTTGACTGCTCTTATTTTTTCCCTCCACTGGCTGGGCCCAAAGATGCTGGGAAAAATGTGCTGGAATCCACTAGAGGCATGGCTTCTTGAAGATGGAGCCCCCCCCCCCCCCACCACAGGAAGGTGGGCCTGGGGATGGGTGTAGTGCCCTGGGGGGAAATGCACCAAGAAGAGACAAGTAGGCTCGGGCGCTATCTGACTTCTTAAAAAGCAGCACAGTTCTGGTATTTCCTGATCAAATTCATGAGCAGGTATAATTTGCCCAAAATACCCAAAATACCACAGTATATCGTATTACTGTAATGCCACCCGACCATATAGAGATGGGGTAAGTAAGGGAAGCTTTGGTACATGTTCATTCCTCCTTAGATGCCCTGGTGATTCACGTCTGGGAGGCTTTATGATTAATTAGTTTAATTGTACCGTGGTGATGGTAGAATTTACCAAATATGTGGTATAGCTGGAGGCTGGAATTGATAAACACCTCTGGCACAGGTGTCCTGCCCTCTCATTGATTTATTTCTGTGTCAATCAGCCAAACAGTTTTTTTTTCTGCGTCTGTATAACATGCATGTGCATGATGAACTGATGAATTGCAAGACAGACATGAGTCACACTGTGTGGGCCGTATGCTAAGAACCGTCCCCGTTTCTCCTCAGTGCCATATCCTGCCCACACCAAATGGACCAATCAAGGCACTCTATCAATTTGGCACCGTTACTGAGAGCTTGCTACCCAAGTACAGAGTGAGGACTGAAGGTGAGAGCACCTGGGTGAGTTGGCATTACCGTATTGGCCTGAAGATGACCCCAATTATAAAATGATCCCCCACTTTTTGGCAACTATTTTTAGAAAGAAGTTTTTGGAATACCAAATCTGACCTTTATTAAGAAAAATAATTTTATTTGGCAAGAACATATAATAAGTTAACCAGCAACAGGTCAGGTCTGGTCAGGTCAGGTTGGGGAGCGTGTGCTGATGCAGCGCATTGCCACACCCACCACATGACAAAACTCCTTGGGATCCCAGTTGGCGGCCCCCCAGACAGATGCACGGTCCAGTCCCACCCTCCGGAAATGACCATCCATCTGCGGCAGCCAGGTGTTACGCGGGCGTCCCCTCGGCCTGGTCCAACCACTTGGGTCCTCAGCAACGAGGATCCTGCGAGCCGGATCACCCTCATGGTCGTAGTGCCGTAACTGACGGTCCCTCACAATGCAGGTAATGTGCCTCACACAAAGTCAAACCAGCGGTACCCAAGGATTCTCCAAAGAGACACAGTACCGAAGGAGTCCAGTCTTCGTCTCAGCTCACTGGATACCGTCCATGTCTCACAGCCACACAGCAAGACAGGGAGCACCAGGACTCTAAAGGCTTGGACCTTCGTCCTCTTGCAAAGATATCGGGAGCACCACACACTCCTTTCAAGCCAGGGTCTTTTCATGGAAGGTCTCCCACATGACACTGGAGTTGGCAGTCGCACCCAAGTCTGCAAGTTCCTCACACAAACTGCATGCAAACTCATCAGAAACAGCCTGGTCTTGGAGTCAGATTACAATAAGTGTATTAAAAAACAAACATTCCTAAAAACAAAGGTATTATTTTGGGGGGGGTAGATAACGAATATTACAAACTCCACAACCCTTGAGGGTGCAGAATGTTTTCGATGCAGTAGACTAACTGGGTTTAATGGGTTGAGCCATTATTAGATTAATGGGTTGAGCCATTAATCTTACTATGTTTATTAACAGCCACTATCGGTTTAATACTAGCAACAGCACAGCCAGGGAAGCTAACAATGTACACGACACTCAGGGACACACACTTAACACGCATCGCCAGGGATGCCAGCCCTCAGGCATCTGGCGTGACACTAGTGCTTTTTGACTCTTGCACACACGCAAGAAATCTTATGGCAAACCTATATTATAGTAAGTCAAAATACTCATTACAAAATATCATATTTGGAATTGTATAAGGTAAACAATAAGGTAAGATGATCACTATTGATCCCAGGGAGAATTTTTTATGCATAGAGCAGAGAGGTGTATAGACAAAGTGCAAAGTGCAGGTAATGAAACATATAATGCAAGACAGTATACAAAGTATAGGCATGAAAACATTGTAGGCGAAGTGCACAGTAGACATGAATAATATCCTGAAGCGAAATTCTGTTTGCAGTATCATCTCATATAGATTGAGTCAATCTTTATCTCACAGCTGGAGAAAGGTGTGACAGCATTTAACCAGCTAATATCAGAGACTTTCAGTGACTAAATATTTTGCTAGCAAACAAATAAAAATTGGTTCTGTGGGCAGTTATGAGGGCTGGCATTGAATTCTGCTGGCAGTCATCAAATTATTTTTTGTATTTGATATGTACCAACTGGAATTTATTTGTTGATGTTATGTTTGGGGATTAAGTGTTGCCTTAGTCATTAGCATTGCTTTTTATGTTGACGGTGATATATTAGGTGAATTCATTTGCTTCTGACTATGACCTTGTTGCTGTGTGCGATTGTAGGCACTGCTGCTGGCCTGCAAATGGAAGTGAAACCAGCCGTTGCAGCCACCGCTGAAGTCTGTGTCTGACTGCACTGTCAGTTTGTACATAATGTACACGTCGTCCCATCCAGGTGCGGCTCACGCCATCTGTCTCGCTGAGCCGCTGCATGTCTGCACTCTCCCTCACTCTCTGCACTTGTTTGCCAGCCTACACTTCCGTTCCTCTGTTTTTCCCTGCCAGATAGAGACCGTCAACTCCATCTTTTTATGGACGCCTGTCCGTGCTTGTCACTTGGTGTGTCTTGATGCCCCCCACCCTGTGGCAGGAGCACCACATGCCCATCCTACTTTTCTGATGGGTTGCTTTTGTTCTGATTTTTTTTCTTCCCAAAGTCATCCAACCCAGTGTTTCTCAACCTGGTCCTTGGGGACCCCCCAACAGTCAATGTTTTTGTCTTTTATACCTCTAGGCTCCATTGTCCATTGTCTTCCCTCCATCGTACTTTCTGGCTCCCCCATCTCTCTTGTGGTTGCCATATTCCTTCGCCGCTCCATGATCTTAATGTTGTGAATTCTGCTGATTGAATGTTAGTTTTATTAGCCTCTTGCTTTGTTAGAAGTTGTGTAGCTCCTGCTCCATTGATTACTGCTTACACTGACAGGAAATAAGTTTGCAATGCGATATTTTCTTCACTTGTACGTTCTTTTGGACAGAAGAGTGTGCTAAAAAAACATTTCTTCCTATCAACTTCTGTCTTTATTCTTTCCTAGGGACTGGTTCCCTTCCTCTTTCTAAACTTACAACCCTCTTCTGCCTTATTCTTCCTTTTTTTTGGCAATTCAGAAGATCGTGGCAGACGCCAAGGCCCTGCAGCTCATACCTTACCTGTAAGACTCAGCAGGCCGTTTCCTGAGCATGTGTCTGAAGGGTTCAGAGCTTCAGTTTTACTCGTTATTTCTTTTCCAAATGCTTTTAGTAATTGATACCTTATTGATCCCGGTGGGGGAATTGTCTTTACGCCTCCCCCAACTCGCTCTTTGTAGAGTAAGCCATCCGCAAAGGGCAACCACCGGTTGGGGCACCCAGGGAGCTGGGGGATAAGGGCCTTGCTTAAGGAGCTGCAGACATGCCGAGGCTGGGTTTGAACCGGTGACCTTCTAATTTCAGGCACACAGGTTTAGCTCACTGAGCTACACACTGCGCCCATTTATCTGAATCAGGTATCCTTCACAGTTGATGTTAAGGGCCTTGTTCAAGGGCTTAATGGTGACATCACTCTGAGATTTGAACTGACAACCTTCCAATTACAGGGATACCAGCCCCTCCAATATTATAGCATATTGGTAAACATACACATCATTAGTTATTCAATAAAACCAGTTAAAACTAGGCTGTTAGCGCTAACTTCACCGTTCAATTTTATTTGTTGACTCTGGTTAGGGTAACCAATTTAGTTGCACGGGGAAAGACCGTTACATTGCTTTTGGTTATAACCATACACAAATAGATCGGGTTTAATGTGTGGGTGTCATCAGCTGACTTTCTCTCTTGTCACGTATGCCACGTTACCCATCTGATAGTAAACAAAGCTGTTAAATATGACATTCTTCCTGTGTGCTCACTACACATATGGAAATGAAAGGCTTGCCAGGTGCCTCTAACTGTATGCCCCCAAGTGTGTTTATCACATGATTTTTTATCATGCCCTGCATCCCTTCCCCCTCATTCTCTCCCTCATGTGGCTCTAATGAGCCGCACCAGTTGCTTGTTTAATCTTGCCTCTCTTTACAGCCCCTGTGTGGATCACCCCAGGTGCCTCTCGTTTGCTCTCTCGTCAGTGTTGTATAAAGTGCCTCCCTGTCTCAAGCTCCCCAGTCCAGTCACCTGCATGTGCTCCCTAGTGGTCCTGCCTGACCCTCCCTACCCTGTTTTGACCCCTCGTGGTCTGTTTCCATTTCCTCGCCTGTATCGTACTTTTCTCTAATAAAGCCCCTTTTGCTCTTCCCCACGCCTGGCTTCAGTTCAGTCCTTGCCCTCGGCGTGACAATTTTCATAAGCTGGCTGCTCTGGCTCTTCATGCGCTCCCGTCTGGTGTTTTACAAACATTGTCCCTATCCTTGCTGATGGCTGTGTTTTTTTTAAGTAACACAGACTTCTGTTTCCCAAATCTATCTGTGGTTATAGACCTAACCTGACGTACCAGCCCAACAAGCTGCATCTTGAAATATTTTTCATCACAAGGTCACTTTCATATGCTTTCCGGCTGTGTTTCCCAATCTGGTCCTCAAGAACCCACAGATAGTCCATGTTTTTGCTAGAGAGCTGGGAGGGAGCAAAAACGTGGTCCGTCTGTGGGTCCTCAAGGACCGGGTTGGTAAACACGGCTTCCCAGGTTTGGGGTTTCCTCTGGCTGCTCTGGTTGCCTCCCTTACTACACCACAAGACAATACAATTACACTGACAATTAGGCTTGTCTGTGGTGTGTTCAATCTGTACATGTACGTGTCCTCTGGTGTAGTCCAGCCTTGTGCCCTGTGTTGCCTGGGATAACTCCAGCATCCCCCCCACTCACCCCCACTCCTCCAAACCTGACCAGCATAAGAAGCTGAAAGATGGATGCAAAATGCTTCAAGCAATTTCAGAGGCCGCAAAAAAACGCTTACTGTCATCCATGTTGCCTCTACTTCCTTCTTCAAAATCGCTACGGTGGTGTCTCAGTTACCAAGTTCACAGCACATTCATGTAGTTAATGTCCCAGGTGGATACTGGTTCAGTAGCTAATGTATAACAGATTCTGCCCTGAGGGCAGATTAAATCATAGGACACAGATAGAGCAGTGGATCTTGGTTAATATTTATTCTTTTTCAAAGGCACATTTATTTGGCTTCTGTTGCCATTGACAGTGTGCAGGAATAAAGGTTGTGATGTCGTGTGTAGGTGTTTGTACTCATTGTTACTCTGTAAATGGGGCAGAGGTGCCAACAGAGCTCTGCAATTTTTGCATGTAGCCGACAGAGCGTTTAATAATGTGGCATTAATGAAATGTAGGCTACTGAATATGTGTCTTTCGTTTCTTTTTTTCATGTGCTGCTCGCAATCACCCTTCCGCGTGACTTTTGTAGCTATTACTGGCACAGTACGCTGCAATAATCCTTCCTTCCGCTGCAAAGTGCAGTGAGCTCGGCTGTGTTTACTGCTGCTGAAGCAGGAAGTGCGGGACTGTGGTTCGTCCTGCAGCCCTCAGAATTTCCCTCTCGCTTAATGTGTCCAAAGAACGCGCCGTGAAAACAAATTCAGCCGTCGGGAGGTGGGGCTGTTTCTAGATAAATTCACAGCAGCCAGCAAATCCCCCATCTGACTAAGGCCCGTTCAAAGATTTGTGGACTTTTTTTTTTGCTGTGTTTCTGTTTGGTGGAATATGAATATCTTTTAACTACAGAGACCAAATGAAATGCACCTTATTTCGAAAGATCTGCCTTGTTCAACAATGGGCAGTTATCTCTCCAGAAATACCGTGGTTTTTCCCATTCCCCTATTTTCCTGTTTCTCACTTTTCATTTCTGAAAAATAAATGAAACATATTTTTATTGTCAACAATTTGTAGGGCAAATGTAGCACAATGCGGAAGGTGAATGTCGCGAAACACGAACAGCCATCTGGGCAACTTAAAATACTCGATGTGTTACAATCAAACTGAAATCAATGCAACAGTTATTCAGAGAATGCCAGGTTCACGTGAATTTTTGGATGCTCTTGTTCTGAGATGCTGGGAACTTCCCACGCAATGGTGCAAGTACAGTGTGTGTCACTAATGTGAGAACACGAAAGCATCTTATCTGCACTGCTCACATCAACTAGCATCAAGTGTCTTCAATACTCATCAGAAATGAAAGAACATAGGGTGTCGTCTCAGTCTATCTCAGATTAAGGGAATTTCAGATAGACTTCTGTGTCAGTGTCACAATATGGGACATGCTGTACCCAGCCGTGAAGCCCTATGAAGTTCTTCCACCTTCACGTTGATCGGTCTAGGTAGGAAGTGACAGGGGTGGATTCCGCCTTTGGGACTTCTGTATGTCACAGAGGTGTCCCCTGCCGTCTGGTGTAGAGTGTCTGGATCTCACACCGTCTGACGGGACAAAGTACACTGCAGCCCAGGACCGCCAGGATCACATTTAGTTTGAACTAACTTGAACATGTCACTTGTTTGGTGAGGTTTCATTTCTCATCTCTCCTCCCACGTTACCAAGGCAAACTTCTTTTTTTTTGTTGCATTTCCTTAACTTCTTGTGCCTGTCTATGAAATGCTGTCCATCCGAAGATGAGCCACAGCAGAACCGGCACAGGATGGCTGCCTGCGGCAATCTTAGGGGTTTTACTGGTCCTGATTCAGCAAAATTCAGTCTCTGCTGTCTGTCCTATACACCAGAAAAAAAGAACCTGGGGCAGCTTTTATCACCAAGAAAAACGGTTCTTTCTGTGAAGAACACATACACATATGTAATCCATCCTTAATACTAATCATCATTATTATTGTTATTTTTTCTCAATAGCCTCTTTTTTCCATTTAGTGTTTCCATGAACCACAGAATATTCCAGAATCATTTCAGATAGGACACGCCATCTCACTCACACATAGTCTAATCCACTCAAACTGTGTTTAAAGATGCTTGGCTACTGGAGAAGAGCAGGCATCATGGCTAACAGCGGAAACACGTGTGTCATCTGAAAAAGGGCACTTGTGTAGTTCCCGGAGATGCGATACCTGATTTGAAAAGGTAAATCCATTTGTGTGAAAACATCCACAGATCAGGTCAGAAAAAACTATAAAAAACCAACCAGTAAAATGAAACATTTTCGATTATTGCAAGTCAGGTGATCTGCCACCATTAGTACAAATCCCCAGTAAGCAATCTGAATGTTTTTTTTTATAATTGTCATTATATAACCACTTCCTTCTATAATTACCTTTTAAATATACCTGTCATAAATGACCATATTTAAACCAAATATGATTGAGGATCTGAAATATCTGGTTACTTTCTCCTCTTGTATTTACACAGTGAAGCTGTACAGTCGTTTCGTGGGTGTAAAGTCTGATTCTCAAGCTGAAAAAGAGACAATGATGTATAACTAATTTATAAGACATTTTATTGTAATACTAGATACAAAAATACTGCATAAATATAACACAGTGATATTCATAAGAACGAATGTATTCCAACATATACAGACTTAAGTATGTAGTTGTCCATAAATGTTGGAAAGATCTCAGGTTGACCTTGGAATAGTACGTAACATTTCACATAATTTCACTTTGAGTTTTGAGTTTGGTTGTCATCCAAAAACTGCCTACATCCAGTTTTCCATCCAAGGATGGGCCCTTCCACGCAGTGTAACTCCTCATGTACTCAAATGTAGAGAAAACTCCATGAACCGGTCCAGTGACTGGTCTCCCTTTTCTGGCTGGGTCATCTTGCCTGGGACAGCGGGTCCCCAGGGCTGACAGCGGCATCCTCAGCTTGGGACACGTGTTCGCCTTGCGGTAAGGATCCGTACCCTCTGGCGTACATCCCGTTATCCCAGGATACGTTCACCAAGCCGTGTTTTGTTTTCCCCATTTCCTCATATGCCATCTTTCCAGTCATACAGGTGTCACAGGAGGCGGTATTGAGATGAGAATCTCCGAAGCAATGGCCTTTTCCCTGAAACAGAATCGAGCCTGTTAATGTTTACAAATCCCTAATGTTTGCACTGGCTTCCATAACCATCTCTGTGTAACCAACATGATGCCACTGCCTTCTGTTCCATGTTTTGCCAGGAAAGGCCTTTTCTAGTGCTTCCCGGTCTTGTTTTAGTTATCTGTTGGTTATTTACACAGCTATTGTGTCTATATGCATTGAGTCACCTGTGATCACAGGTTTCCCGCATTTTATGCTGAGACTTGATGAGCGCGCTGGATGCTCAGATGAAAACTCAATAAAGGCGATGCTTCTGGAGAATGTGGAGTCATAAACTAAATTTTCATAATTTCTAAAAATAATAAGTGACAAGGAACAAGAAATAAAATGATGCAGAATAATAATCTGGTTTCTCCTAGATACTTTCGAACTTTGTTTTCATTCATAAAGCATAAAGCAAGAAAAAAGGGTAAATATTTGTACCTTTGCTTGTCACTGAGGCTGTACCCTCATCCCCAAGGTACAAACAACAATAATGTACCTCCAAAAATGTTCCTCAAAGTTCATCTGTGTACCTTAAAAGGTACAATCACCTACAGCTAAGGGTACAATTGGCAGACCCTTGTGACTGTACTGCCCCAGTGACAAGCAAAGGTACAAATTCCTACCCTTTTTTCTAAGAGTATAGAAGCAAATGTCTTAAACTTAACAACTTACACATATTGTTGTTTATTCAATTTCATAACTTTTTTTCTTAAAACGCTAATTTATCATGTTCTTTCCTTTCCTACAGTGTTTGTTCACCCAACTTAGTCCCATTTTGCCTAACCACCGTACTCTAATGGCATAGCTTTGGGTTAAGCATTGGGGGGGGGGTTAATGTGCCCACCCATTTAAGGGGGTCCAGGGGGTTGTATTTGATGTTTGGGATAATTGGGGGGAGGGGGGGGGTTACCTCCCCCCCCGAATACCCGTCCATGTTCTCG
>JAODLD010000002.1:25937197-25951163 GCA_026781065.1 Mormyrops boulengeri | reverse complement strand
GGCTGTCCCCCCCCCCCCCTTCCCGGGGGCCCGTGGGGTGTGTCTGGTTGTTTTGTTTTTTTGGGGGGGGGGGGGGGGGTCACATCCCCCCCAGAATTCACGTCCATGTTCTCGCCTGTGTTGGCCACTCACCTTGCTTGGGACTGCACCCTCACCCGCGTGGTCCGCACGGTCCATTCCACGAGGCTCTTTAAGTTGCACCACAGCTGAGGGAATCGCCGATGCATGTCCTGCAGCAGCTCATCGTTGCGCAACCCATACACAATGGGGGCGATGCACTGTGCCAGGCTGCAGAAGGCGAAGATTACCACTCCATACAACTCTTTGTCCTGGCGTTCCAGGTGCTTGTACTTCTCCAGGCTGTGCAACAAGAAGTTCACAAAGTTTGGGAGTAGATAGACGGCGAGCTGGGTGCCGTGCAGGGCGATAGTTTTGCAGGCGACGCTGTTGCGCCGGTTCAGCACTCCCAGGCGTCGGCTCTCTTGAAAAGTCCTGATATAGCTGAAGATGATCACAGCTAAACAAGAAGATATTAAAACTATTTTGTGAATCTCGCCTTTCCTTAGATGCTCTCTGTCGCAACGATTATATGTGACATCATCCAATTTAAAGATGAGATCCAGGGGGATGATTAGCGCCAAACCCCAAGTCAACAGTCCGGTGAACCACGGCCACTGCCACGAGCATGTGGAACTGTACTTAAGCGGGAAACATACAGCGTAGTAGCGGTCCAGAGCCATGGCGGTAAGGGTGAGAAGGATGTTGGAAGCGCTGGAGATAAGAATTGTTATAACGGTCCTGCAGGCAGCGGCAGAGGTTTCTAACTGAAGGTAGATCTGCAGGTAGAAAGCAGAACATACCGCAAAATAGACGAGCGCCGAAAATAAAAGGTGAAAGATGAGGACGAAGCGCGCGTGCCTCCGGAGTCGCTCCTCGCGCATTATAGTCCAGTTTATTATGACGTTGAAAAAAGCCATAATTATAAAACATATTCCCGATGCATACACGCGTATATCAGGATAGTAATTGATTGTGTCATTTGTCGTATTTTTCTCCATGATAGCACTTCTTTGCTGTAGTTTCAAGTACCCTGTAGTTTCAAATGCATTTCAGATTTTACATACTTAATTTCCACAAAATGTCCACAAAAATCTTCTTACATCGTAATACTCTTGTATTGCTCCGAGCTTCTTTGATCGCTGTTTAAAATGAATAGGCTTAGATCAGTTATATAATCGTCACTCCGCGATGGGTCGTCTTCCTACACGTCTTGCTTCTTCATGTTAACACTGTGCTGAGAGCTTCCTCTCTGCTGTGAACGCTGCTCCGTCGGAATGACTGACAACACCCGCCTTAAAAAAAATGACGTCACCCACATGGTCTAATATCTTACCGAAGTACAACATGCAAGAAAGCAGACCCATAAACTAGACACTTGTTGCTACTTATTACTGTCTATTAATGTTATTGCTGGATAACTCTTCAATATTATAAGTCACCCGGTGTATCTGAATAGTATTAACTGTTTAATATATTTATTGTAGTTACTTAATATGTGGTTACAGTACATTTTCGTTTAGATATTAATATATACGCACAAACACATATGAATGCATAGTTATCAAAACTTTCTTAAAATGAAAGTATCAACTAATAAGTTTATTTTCTTATATGAATGAAATTTAAGTTTCTACATTATGTTTCTGAGAAAGATGGAATTACCGGGATGGTTATTTATATATCTAATTACTTTGATGTTTTTCTTGGTCATCGCTCAAAGTTACAGTATTTTGTCATTTGAAATTATGTTTGCCCCAAAGCCACCATCCTATCTTCAATGTTACCATATTCTAATCCCAAACTAACTGTTAAAGTATTTTCTTTTGCTGATCTGTAATGATTCATCATAACTATCTGTGCTTAAAATATAGAGCTATAGGAGTGTAAGGTACTTTTTACTCTGTTAGTCTGTCGGGCCACAAAGTATAGAAATTAGTGACAGGCAGTTCCTAAACTTTAGCCGTTTCAACATGCAGCTAAAAGAATTGTTATGAGTTACTGTTATTTCTCTTTTAATTGGATGCAAATTTCGAATAGTATAAGCCTTGTATATCTAGCATTGTGCTACTGATGTGTAGTTTTGCATTACGTTTCAAAGCATGTAGGTTCTGATGTGTCTGTAGCGTAAACTAATAACTTTGAACACATTGGTATGAGTCACATTATTGACATTAATACCCAAACCCACCACACATAATTCCCGCACATGGGACAAAATTATTTCAGCCGGGCCCCCACCATGTCCTCCCCCATTAACCCCCCTGGGTCCGGGCCCAGGAAAACTTCCCCAGTTGTCTCCCCGAGTACGGAACCAGTTTAACGTACCTTTTCATTCAAGTTCGTTCTTTCGGCTGCAAGCGTGTTTGCCAAGTGAAACATAAACATGATGTTTCCTCATGTAAAATCAGGCAGTGATAAAGCATCTGGGTTTTATTCAGACTGTTTATACAAAAGAAACAGTTTCAACGGCACATTTGCAAAAGCCCATACCAATATTATACTGACATAGTGACAATAACAGTAGAAGTCATACGGAAGTTTTTGTACAGCGCAACTATTTTTTTCAACTATGAAAATATAGAATTAAGGAAGTGAATGAAAAGGCTGTTGACTACAAAATTTAGTTGTGGAGACCTTGTATAATTATTTTCGTAAAACAACAGGCCATTATGCAAACAGATTTTTTTTTAAGTTTTATATCCAAAATTTTAAATGTAAATTTTAATGTAGTAATTTAATAGTGTGGAAATTATGGATATAATTCAAATAGAAAATGTAAAAGGTGGTTCGTGGTGAATATTTCATTGTTTTCTTTAAGAGCGGGTGTACATTTTGCGCAGGTCACTTTCTTCTTGAAAGTGAAAATGTGTAACCGATCTTGGCCATGAGAAGGAATTTATTCGTGTATTCACGTAAAGCAGCGAATGGAAAAGCAGATTATTAAGTGCGATACTACTGACCCCTTATGTTCTTTTATGAAATCGCAGATAATAATTCCACTGGCTCAGTAGGTACCGCTGTTGCCTTTCATATCCGCGGTCACCCCCCCCCCCCCCATATGTGCTGAATTTGCCTTGTCTTGTTGATTTCTTGAAGGTGTCTTCCTGTGGTTTACATTTAAAAGACTGACAAAATGTTGACCAAGGAATCAGGAAAACTGAACTTAATGATGCCGTGTTTTAATGAACAGAAAATGACAAAAATACCAAACAAGTGGTTTTACACCCGGACAGCCTTGATTAAATTCCTGTGGGCACCACAGCCCCCAGAATTCTTTTAAGCCAGTTAAGGTGGTTCAGGCATCTATCCAGGATGCCTCCTGGATGGCTCCCTGGGGAGGTTTTTCGGTAATGTCCAACCGGGAGGAGGCCCTGGGGCAGACCCAGCACAAGCTGGAGAGATTACATCTCTTGGCTGAACGCCTTGGTATTCCACTGGAGGAGCTGGAGGAGGTGGATGGTGAGAGGGAGGACTGGGCATCTCTGCTTATACTGCTGCCCCTCCGACCCAATACCAGATAAGCAGTGGAAAGTGGATGGATAGATGGATGGATCAAACACCTATGATATATACTTACTGTACTCACTGACCACTTTATTAGGTACACCATGTGAGTACTGGGTTGGACCCCCTTTTGCCTTCAGAACCGGCATACTACTTCATGGCATAAATTCAACAAGGTGCTTGAAACATTCCATGTTGACATGATAGCATCACACAGTTGCTGCAGATTTATTGGCTGCACCTTCAGAATTCGGAATCTCCCGTTTTATCTTATCCCATAGGTGATCTATTTGCTTGAGATCGGGTGACTGTGGAGGCCATTTGAGTACAATGAACTCATTGTCATGTTCAAGGAACCAGTCTTAGATGATATGAGCTGTGTGACATGGTGTGTTATCTTGCTGGAAATAGCCACTGGAAACTAGGTATGCTGTGGTCATAAAGAGATGGACATGGTCAGCAACAATACTCAGGTAGGCTGCGGTATTTAAATTATGCTCATTTAGTACAAAGGGCGCCCAAGTGTGCCAAGAAAATGTCGCCCACACCGTTACACTACCAGCAGCCTGAATTGTTGATACAAAGCAGGATGGATCCTTCATGTTGTTCATGCAAAATTCTGACCTTACTGTCCTAATGTCGCAGCAGAATTTTTTTTTTCGAATCTTCCATTGTCCTATTTTGGGGAGCCCGCGCCCATTGTAGCCTCAGTTTCCGGTTCTTAGCTGAAAGGAGTGGCACCCGGTGTGGTCTGTCTGGTACCAACGACTAGGCCATGATCAAAGGCACTTAAATGCCCTTCATCTTTATTCAGCTATTTGATGTGAACATTAACCAGGGCTCCTGACCTGTATCTGCATGATTTTATGCATTGTGCTGCTGACAGATGATTGACTGATAAGATATTTGCTTCAACGGGAAGTTAAATATGTGTATCTAATAAAGTGGCCAATGAGTGTATAATAGCTATGTCCTAGGAACATCGTGATACCACTCCTGAACAGTAATTCAGTGTAATGAGATAACAAGAGGATCGTTCTTTCAGAAGAAAAAGCTGCAGTTTTTGAGGAACGAAGGAAGTGTAAATCTGCTTTATACCTTGACGTTTGGGTATTTGACCGTGCAGAGCAATTGTCAGACCTTCTATTGCCCAGTTGCCCTGCCTGGAATCTGTTAAATCCATGGTGTGAGCTCAGCTGATGTCTGCCCCAGGTACAGGATGTCCAGGCAGGTGGAGAGGAGAGGCACATTGGGCATCAGTATGGATGTCGATGCTGCTATGTGCTGCTTACTGGGCAACAGGTAGTAAAAAAAGCGTTTGAACCCCTCCTCCCCTCCAAGGGAAACCCATTGGTTGACAAAATGGGAACAGATACTATTTTTCTCCCTACAACAGATCATTCAAAAATATTTTTAGTAGCCTAAAGGTTTGGCTAAAGGACAGGCTTGATACCACATGTCATTTACATTTACGGTATATGCTGGTTTTGGTTTCTTGTATATTTCTGTTACGTTTTACTCAAAACTGAAAGTTAAATACATGCTAGTTCCATAGAATAGAAACTGATATGGTGCCGCTGAGACGAAAGCAGGAAGTGTATGTGTTATATCCAAAGACGATGTAATGCACTGTCTCGATGCATTTTGCCATAACACTATGAACCTAATGTTAGCGTTTGTATCTGAAGACTTATGTTAGTGTTTGTATCTGAAGTGGGACTCTTTTCCAATAACAGTGAGCTCTCCTATCATAGAAGAGGGTTGTCTTGCTTCATGATGAGCCAGTAACAACGTGGAACTCAATGTGCTCATGTTAATGCAAATGAAAATCGACTTTTGCTACCAGCCCCCTATCTGCCCTCCCCGGAAAAATTAACGGTTAGGCTATTTCTGTGGCTGAGTCATTCAAATTACTGGGGCCCACCATCACCAAGAATTAGGGGATATCAACCAAGAAGGTAAAGTAGCTACCTATTTCTATATACAATATAGATACACAATGATTATAATAGTAGGATATTATTATAATGAAACTCATCAATATCACAATAGCATATTTTGCAGTAAATCATTAACTACCAGTTATTCTTGCATTTTGTTGTATTATGCATATATTGGCATATTATGTCTGTATATTTTTATTTCTAAAATTTATTATTCTACCTCAAGCTACCAACTGCCTGTATGTTCTACGTATGGAAAAAAAAGCATTTAGTGTCGAGATCTGCTCTGTTCTGGAAGGGGCAAGTAGAAAAAAGGCATTACCAACTCATTGCATAGACAAATAAATAATAAAAAGTGTGTGAAATAAAATAAAGTTTTTGATTTTGTAAAAGCGCTATGTACTTACCGTTCACTACTTTCCTGGTGGTTTGTGTGGTTTACGCTGAAATGGTAACCACTTTGTTTAAAGAGTAGTGGGTTTTTAATTCTTATAGATTACCAGCAAGAAGTGACTATACAGGCTGAGATAATAGCATAATTAAACTATTTTGTCAGGACTGCAAAAACATCAAAGAGAGAAAGTTGCCCTGAGCACTTGGCACATAATAACTCAGATGTTTATTTATACAAGACATTAATTTTTGTTATGTGCAAATAATAAACTCAAGCAAAACATCATCTAACAAGATGACGTGAGGTGTTTCCAGTGTGTATAAACTATATTGACTAAAATATTGGGACTCATATTCAGTGAATTCAGGTGTTTTATTCAGACCCATTGTCACAGGTATATAAAATGAAGAGCCTAGCCATGCAGTCAGGTTTACAAACATTTGTGAAAGAATGGGTGGTTCCTGAGAGCTCGTGAATTCAAGCATGGTACTGTCATATTATGTCACCTTTACAAAGACAGTTTGTGAAATTTCTTCCCTGCTAGATATTCCACAATAAACAGTAAGTGGTATTGTTGCAAAGCGGAAGCATTTACTGTAGTAACAACAAGTAACAGTGTAAAATAGCAGTGCAGGATCGCCAAGTGCTCAGGTGCATAGTGCGTAAAATCACCTGTTTCCATTTCTTCCTGTCCTCTGCATCTTCTACTTTCACACCAACCATCTGCATTTCCTCTCGCACCACATCCATAAATCTCCTCTTAGGTCTTCCTCTTTCATACCGGCCACCTGCATGTCCTCTCTCACCACATCGATAAACCTCCTCTTAGGTCTTCCTCCTTCACGGCAGCCACCTGCATGTCTTCTCTCAGCACATCCATAAATCTCCTCTTAGGTCTTCCTCTTTCACACCAGCCGCCTGCATGTTCTCTCCCACCACATCCATAAACCTCCTCTTAGGTCTTCCTCCTTCACGGCAGCCGCCTGCATGTACTCTCCCACCACATCCATAAACCTCCTCTTAGGTCTTCCTCCTTCACGGCAGCCGCCTGCATGTCCTCTCTCAGCACATCCATAAATCTCCTCTTAGGTCTTCCTCCTTCACGGCAGCCACCTGCATGTTCTCTCTCACCACATCCATAAACCTCCTCTCAGACCTTCCTCTTTCACACCAGCCGCCTGCATGTTCTCTCTCACCACGTCCATAATCCACCTCTGCCACATATGGCTCTGTCTCCTGTCTTTTCATCAGTGCCACCATCTCCAACCCATTCAACATAGCTGGTCTCATCACCATCTTGTAAACCTTACTTCCTTGTAAACTTTTGCTGAAACCTGTCTGTCACAAATCACTCCTACCACTCTTCTCCACCCTGCCGGCAATCTCTTCTTCACCTCTCTTCCACACTCCCCATTACTCTGAACTGTTGACCCAAAATTTTTAAACTCCCCCACCTTTGCCAACTCTACTCCCTGATGCCTATGGATTTAGAACCGGATGCCATAAATGTTCCTGTAGGTGTAATGGCCTAGTGTCCCAATACTTTTCTCCAAATAGTGCATAGTTCCCTTAGAATATGCAAAGTTTCCTTTAATGATGGGCCATTGGTAAGTGCATGCCACTTGATGATTTAACGGGATTCATTTATTTATTGCATGATGTATATTCATATCACAGCGGGTGTGGCTAGTCACAGGAACTAGTCAGTCTCCATCTTCACCAACCTGTTTCAGTTCAACTAGTTTTGATCTATTGAAACGTAGATGCCTGAACATAACAAAGCGAAGGGGGTGAGAGGCAAGTTTACACTGGCGACTGGTATCGCTTTTCTCTTAAATTGATGACTATATTATATGCAAATGCGTATATGTTCACTTCATTAATACTTCTTCGTTAACCGCTACACTTAATTTGTTTTTTGAGCTTTCACAATCCGCAGTGACCACCAACCATACCAGTGGTGCAGCAGATCGCCACTGTCACTACTGCACAGAGCTCCGGAGCCTGGAGCACGGGACTGTGCGACTGCTTCTCTGATATGAATACCTGTAAGTCTGGCACCGTGCAAGGACCTGTCACATTCCCTGCGCATGAAAGTGCTGCTAAACAGAATTTTTTTCTTTGAACACCTTCAAGTTGTCAAAGTGCATAGTTCAAGAGTAGTCAAAGTGCGTATATATTCCTTATGGTAAATTCTATGTGCCGATATATGCTGTTGCTATAATTTGCCCATTTGATCATCTCACTCGAAGACTTTTGGCCACCTCACTTCAACCATTTATATTAACGTATTTACAACTGTATCTAGTCAATGATTTGTGCTTAGAATGCACAGTGACTGATACGCAAACGGCCTCAAATGTTAAAATGAATTGTTTGTTTAGGCTCTTTTGTGGTTTGACAAGCATAATAGTGAAGCATCAGAGAGCTGGCTGTTATGTCTGATAGTGCCCCCCAGTTTCCAGCTGAGATACTTCACAAAAGCTGTACAATATGGCCTGAAACCAGCTCAAAATTGGTTGATGTGTACTGGGTAGTTTAAACAATCTGAACTAAATTTACAGGTTTTTCAGTGGCTGTTAAAGTCCACATATCTCTTAAGAAGCTAACAGGGCTGTAGTTTTGCTTGCAGATTCCAACATTAATCCTCTTCGTGCTGAAAGGCCTCAATCTGCCTCTATCTGGTCTGACCTTTATTCTTAGGCTGTACTGTTTGGACTTCCAGATGGTGGAAATCTTGCGAATGCACTGTGTGCTGTCCTATGTCTTGCTCTGATGTCCTTTGGTTCTGCATTGTCCTTATTAACATTGTCCTGCCAAGATATGTAAACTCCTCAACGTATTCAAGTCGAGCATCACTTACTGTAATAGGTGCACTAGGGTTGACATTTATGCACATCACTTGTGCACCAGTTTGCTTAGCAAAGGGGTTCAGTCTGTCAGTCTTCTCCTACAAATGGGCTAATTTGGTGCAAGCTCTTTGGTGGTGTTTGGGGATGTGAACGTGGCAACATCAAAATGTTTCCGCTGTACCTTATGCTTGACCACTTTCCTGAGGTTCAACTTGATGGTTGTAGTAACAAGGTAGTGCTTAGCGTAAACATTTGCTCCTCGGCAAGCTCGAACATCAAGAAAGGACCTGCGCCACTTCCTGTTGATCAAGATGTGGTCAATCTGGTTGGTGGTGGAACTGACAGGCAACTTCCACCTTAGCTTTATGGATGTTTTTGTGTAGGAAGATGGTACCGCTGATTACAAAGTTGTTGACTATGCAAAAGTCAACAAGACGTTCGCCATTGTCATTCATAACACCACATCCATGCTTTCCCATCGCTCTCTCACAGTCGGTATTGTCAGCTCTGACCTTGGCATTCATATCACCCGTATCAGTAGCATATCTTACGTAAGTGTTATGTTAGTTGCTCTGGCTGTGGACATCGGCCAAATGCCGTAAATGAAAAATGGAAATGTAATATTGTGTTGAGGGACTTTAGTGACTGCTCTTTGTAATGCCTCATTCTAGTCATCTTTGTCCTCCTCGTCTGCCTCATTTGTTGGTGCATAACATTGGAGGATGCAATATTTAGAGCTGAAGCATGCTCTGTTCAGTTAGTCTCTCAATGATTCCCATTCCACTAAGCTGTTGACCTTCTCTTTCGAAAAAATAAGGGCCACACCGTAGATGTCCTGATTTTCTTGTCCAGAGTGCAGTATTACTGATCCATCACTGTTCATTCGTTGTCCAGAGCCTGTCCGTTGCCATTCACTAATCCCAAGAATGTCCAGCCTGTACCGCTTCATCTCACTGATGACATGCGCTGTTTTGGATGTTTCAAACATGGTGCAGACATGCCACGTTCTTAGGGGAATCTTAGTTTTGGGCCTGAGTAGGCAATCTGTCATACCTCTGACTTCCTGCTGGGGGCATTCATCAGAAGTAGTCATACTGCCAGTTATTAGGCTCAAGTCCACTAAAGGGTCCATAACTGTAGCATTTGTCATTGTTTCCATAACTTGATGGTAGTTTTATGGGGTGGGGTCGTTGGCCCCATGCCTAACCCCCAACCTGGGGGACCAGATGCTGAATTTCATCTGGTCTCTGTACTGAAACCTGGCCGGCTTGATTGAACCTGCCAGGGGCAAAGTGCCTACCAGCATAGCTCTCAGTGGCCATCAAGACCACCATGACAAGGTACCAAAACAGGGGAAGTGCCGGTTCCAAACTGTGATATTTTGTTTATTTGTTGAAAGTAAATGCCATTTTATTTCTGAAATTTGATCAAATTTACAGTAACGCTTTACATTAACTGCACCATCATAATGTGTTTATAGTGCATTCATAAAACATTCATAAGCAGCATGTAAGTACACCTTAACATCCTAACATACCTTAATAGCTTTAGTATACATTAATAACAGACATTATATACAATCGTGTTTGTTATTATCATATAATGTTTGTTATTCATTAATATGTCTGTCACAGGCTGTGTCTTTAGTCTTTCTGTTTACTTACCATATGGGCTGTGTTTGTCCACACACTGACCAGGAAGGAATCCACATTGTTCCACCTGAATCCTAGGCACACGTCTCTATCAGTCCTGAGGTACTTAACCGTCCTTCTATGAAACCTCAAAGAAGTGTGTCAGCTATGTCACCTGAACAACATCCAGTGCGTTCAACTTCTCTGGATGGACCTCACTCTGCATTTTGGGAAGTGTGACTTGAATTCATCTTGCATAGAACCTTAAGCCAGATATTCCCTTATTATCTTGATCATCTTAATCCATGTGGCCCCCGCCCTGCCCAATCCAGCTCTCCATCAAGTGATAATGGGTTGATAGCTATGCTCCTCTCTTCACTCGAGTGCCAGAAACATTCAGCTCTTAGTCTAATGCCACAACGATATAGTTCATTACTGATCACTAACATGCCAAAAGGCGTACCCCCTCAACAGACAGAGTACCACTTTTGGGCAAAAGCTGAAATCTTCCCGTGTAAAATCTGAGGATGTCACAGTTACATATTTAAATATTTTATGTGTTTTTAGTTCCAGATGTGGGTTAGCATGTTTACATGGTTATAGTTTTAAACTTATGTCTGCACGAGGAGACCAGCGTACTACCGTCAGTGTTTATCACACTTGCTTTTTACCAGACATTTTTTTTCTTTCACAGGTTGCTGTGGAACTTGGTGCTTTCCTTGCATGCAGTGCCAAACAGTCTCTCGATTTGGTTGGTGTTGCCTGTACCCAGTGCTGGATTCAGAGTGCATGGTGGTGTCCTGCCTTTTCCGCCAGTCAATGAGGGATCGCTATGGCATCCAGGTAAGGGTGAGGGGTTGGGTAGAAGGAAAAATTCCCTGCAGATGGACAGTTTCTTCAGAAAGTGGGTGTAGGTACAGTACTAAAATATCCATCCATCTCCCATACCCACTTATCCAGTACAGGGTCGGGGACAGCCTGGGGACTACCCTTAGAATTCTTTATTGTCATTGCACAGTGTACATACAATGAAATACTATTTAGTTCCTCCTAATAGCAGCATCAGTAAACAACAACAAAGACGTCAAAGGACATTTACGGAAAAAATAAACCATAAATAACAATGAATAATTAACAAAAGCCTGGGATCTTTGGTAATAAGTAAGGTGGCATTGTATAGATATAAAATGGCGAGTCTGTAAATAACAGTCCAAAGTAGCAGCATTAACAGTATTGGAGTTTGGCCTCAGCCCTTCAGCAGAAGCGGTTCTTCAGCCTCGAAGTTGGTATCTGTATGGCGCTGTAGGGTTTGCCAGATGGTAGGGAGGCAAATAGGTGACATCCAGGGTGAGTGGGACCTTGGGTGAAGCCTTGAGCCCTCCAGTGGAGTCAGTCGAGGTAGACCTCCCTCCAGGTTGAGCCTAAGAAGCACAGAGCAGAAGACAGCTGGAACAGGATGCCAGACCATTGCAGGACCACCACATCCATCCGTTTTCAGTAACTGCTTATCCTATTCAGGGTCACACTGTGATGAAGAGGGGTCATCCCCACTATGACGATTTTGTGCTAGTAGAGACCGTTTAGCATATTCTGCAGGGTGAACCGTTCTCACATGCGTAAGCATATTTGTTGAATTGCTTTTTCCTGATAACTTCCTTTTTACACAGATGACAATGTTAGTTTCAGCTGTCTCGCCTTTTTTTATTTATAACCAAAATACAGTGGAAACCGCTTATAGTGATCACGCCTGTCTGGGGGAAATTGATCGCTATAATTGGATGCCCATTATAACATTTTTTTCTTCATGTCTCAGGCAGATTACCAACTAATTGACATATTCATGTAATAAAATACACAAGGTAATAAAAACAAACAGCATCACTATTTACTTAATTTTACTGACAATTTCAAAATACAGTACAGGTGTTTCAAACATTTTACAAATTATAGTACTGTACAAATTAAATTACTGTCACAGACCCAGGGCATGATGCAGGCAGAAAAAGGTGACAATCCACTTGCGGCTCAGAGACAAACAAGGGTGTATTGATTTAAACAAAGAACTCAAAATAACAGGACCACGAGGGGTCAAAAGAAATACAGGGAAAAAAAATTGACTGACAAACTACAGAATCCATAACTAAACACAACGAAGTGGCAGGACTAGGAAAACCAAGCAGAGCATCATCAGCACAGAAACCTAATACAATGACTCACTGGAGAAGAGAGCAGGGCAGGCACTTAAATACACAGAAAAATGTGGCAAAAAAGGATCAAGTGTAAGAGAATCAATTAACCAATCAACAAACGCCCCGCCACAAGGAAACAGGCAACAGGTGGAACTAATAACTAATGGGCATAGAAACTAGAGAGGTACAAATACCAAAAACTAGGAAACAGTAACTGGGAATTAAACACTAAGAATAAAACACAAGGATAATCAAACAGAACCAGAAAGGAACAGAACATAAGCACTACCTTGAGCAAGAAAATTAATATGGAAAATTCAAGAAACAAAAATAAACTGATGAGGCTGCTTCAAAAACCAGCCTCAAACCCCAACCAGTAGGACTCAGTGTGAGCCACACACTCAGCCCACTGAACTATATGACAGTTGGGAAAACCAAAGCTTTCAGAAGCCAGCCACGTCCACTCGCTTTGCCGATAACTTTATTGAGTGGAAGTGAATAGCTTGATGGTGAAGCAACTAGTCTCAGAGTGAGTCTGTAACGTTAACGTTACTGCCATATGCATTTCTCTCATTACATGAAGCGTTTCGGGTGCAGGGGAACGGGCCGTTCAGGGAGCTGCGCTAAGTTGTGAAGCTGTTGAGTTGCTAATGTATGTGACTGAGCTCCGCCCAGCGCGGCAAATTAAAAAGCATTTTATTGACGAAGATGACCTGCACATCTTTTGTCCTCTAAGCGCGGCGAAAGCTCGCGACAAAATATATATAATATTTTTTTCTAGGAGGGGCAGCTGGAGTCAAATTGGGCAGGCGGGCATTAACCCGGGCAACCTTAGCCCCGCCCTGTGCACGTCCCTGAGTGTAATTATTCACGTCCTTGCTGTTAGACTCACTGATAGCTCTTGTGGCGCGTTTGTGAGAAATTAAACGAAAGTAAGTGAAGATGGGAAAGGTGAAGAAGAACTGGCCACGAAAAGACATTCGCTTTCCGTTATGTGGAAATATTTTGTATTCATAGAGATTCGATATTGAGCAGAAACAAGTGATTTGTTGGCTTGAATTTCGGTCTGCTGACACAACACGTACAAGGCACCACAAACTTATTTGCCAGGTTTTTGGTTCTATTTGGCTATATAGTTAATTTTCTCATAAAGTACGAGTATTTACATTGCAGTCGTTCTGTGCTGATATTAAACTCCTGCTATGGAATACTGTCGACTGCGTTCTCATTCACCCACGCAGTGCTGCCCCTCCCTACACGCAGAGCACGCGCCGTGCGTAGGCCCCCACGATCTATGGGGGGCCCCATTTTCCGCAAAGGGGACGCATTCTCTGCAAATGCGCAAAGGATGCGCATCGCTGCCGTGAGGCGCACGTACAGCGCCAAGTCAGCC
>JAODLD010000002.1:25920180-25931268 GCA_026781065.1 Mormyrops boulengeri | reverse complement strand
AAAATCCTGGTCTGGATTTTACTTTCTGGACCTGAAATTGCCACCTCTGCTGATTCTCCTCTTGTGTGGTTTTCACTGTCTTTGTTTCCTGATCCCTAGCATCTGTCTTCAGCTATAACTCTTGTTTAGCCTTTAACTTTCCTGTTTGCTCTGCATCTGGGTCCCCTGTTTCCGCTTCTATCATTTATGCATATGTGCTTAATGCTGCCCCTCCCCACACGGACACACAAACATTGTGGGCGGACAAATATAATGGAAACAAGTTCACATTAATATCAAAGACCTATGACATATAATACCTATGTCTGCAATTCAGCGTAATGAGATATTGGACGTTATTCAAGAATGAAAACCTTCATTTTTTTGAGCAACGAAGGAAGTGGAAATCTGCTTTATGCCTTTATGTTTGGGCTACATGGTAATTTTTCAGTCTGGTGGTTTAGGAAGGCTGTGGCAGGTTTCAGAATTCATCCAGGTGTCCATGTGTATGAGGCATTAACGTTTTGAAATATGGGGACATCATGAGAGAAGTATTTGCGCCACATAGAATACATGTGGTCCAGTACAACCGATGGCTTGGCCTTTATATGACCAATTGTTAAACCTAATTAGCTTCCTGGCCGGAAATCTGTTAAATCCATGGTGTGAACTCAGGGTGTGTCCGATAGGAGGGGTGCTTCGTGCCTCAAGGATTAGGGCGGGAACAGCAGGTGATGGCCAGACTGTCCCGTTTGACACTTTCCATTTGGTCTTCAAAGAACACAGCCTACGAAGTCTATACCTTCCTAGATCCTTCAAAGAAAGGCAGAGGACGGGGGAAAACAGGGAGCCCAAGGGAACCCCAGTGGGTGAGAGGTGGCAGCTGCAGGGGCAGCAGGGAGGAACCCTCGACGAACGCGAGGCAGGAGCCGGAGGAACCCTCGACGAACGCGAGGCAGGAGCCGGAGGAACCCTCGACGAACGCGAGGCAGGAGCCGGAGGAACCCTCGACGAACGCGAGGCAGACAGAGGGGACCTCGAAGGGGACGAGGAGGCAGACAGAGGGACAGGCGGAGGAGGTGAGGAGGAAGTCGGAAGGGGCACCAGGGGAGGAGAGGAGGAAGGTGAAGGGGACCTCGGCAAAGGCGAGGAGGGAGGGGAAGCCACAGCCAGTGAAGGCACAGCTGACTGATGAGTCGGAGTGGGGGTACCTGCAGGCGACCAATGAGTCAGAGTGGGGGGACCTGCAGGCGACCAACGAGTTGGAGTGGGGGTACCCGCAGGCGACCGCTGAGCCACAGTCACAGGGACCAAGGGCGAGCCAGGGGGCAGGGCGGGAGGGACACGACCCTGGCGCAGGTGTCTTCTCCCTTTCCGGGAGACCAAAAGGTGGGGACCCGACCAAGATCTGCCATGCTGGGGTGGTGGAGGAGTAGGAGTCACTCCCCCCAAGGGGTCCCATTCAAGCTCCTCCTCTCCTTCCATCAAGGGAGGAGGAGCAGTGGTCTGGCAATCGGGGACCACCTTGGGGACTGGGACTGGGGCCAGGGGAGCACGGTGAACAGGAGCGAGGTGCGCATCTTCAACCAGGGGCATTCCCTCCAGGATGTCCCGGTTTCAGTTGGCCAAAGCCCAAGCCTCAGGATTGCCTCTGACTTTGGGCTGGGCAAGCCAGTAGGTGACCTCATCAACCAAACCGAGGTAGCGATCCTCGGTCGGGGGGGTACCTTTTCTGCGAGTGCTGTCATTCTGTCACACCGCTGGCGAGCAGAGAGCAGGGAATCAGGGTCAGGCAGATGGAGATCCAAAAACAAGGGGTTTATTGCAGGCAAATCACGAAGACACAGTACAAACTTCAATGACATCTGGTTCATAACCCAATTTGCCCATGAACAGGACTGTTCATGGGTCGAGGTACCACTGTACTATTAACTGCACTCACATTAATAAAAATAACAAAAAATGGGCAGCATTGTGTGTGTATCCTTTGTAATCCAACATCTGAAAATGATCTTGTAAATAATTCAAGTGAATTCAATTCAATTTATATATGTTTATATAGCGCCTTTCCCAACAGTCGTGTGTGTGTGTGTGTGTGTGTGTGCGTGTGCGTGATAATCCGTTTTTCTGTTTATACAGAATGGTGTTAAATCCATACAGGGAAATTGGAAGAAGGACAGAAATAAAGTTAGTGTCACGCCCACAGGGGCGGGACATACCAGCAGCAGGCAATCACCATGGATCGCTACCGCTTCATAAGCGGGTCACTAGTGATCAACGTTGCGAAGTATTGTTGCCATGGTTATGTGCCTAACTGAGCGTTCTTCTGTCTCTTGTTTTCCCCGCATTTCCTCCCTCCTGCGTCCTGCCTGCTTGTTCCGCCTGCCTGCTCGTTCCCGTCTGCCCTGCCTGCCTGCACGTCCTCGTCCGCCCTGCCTGCCTGCTGCCTCTGATCCCGACCCGTGTCCATCGCCTGTCCTTCCCCCATGTCGTCTCGTCCTGTGCCTGCTCGTGGGACTGACCCTTCCGGCTTTCGACCCCCTGCACTTGACCCGACGACGACTTTGGCTCGTGAACTTGGCTTTGTTTGTACCTGGGCTTAGAAGTAAACTTCCTGTCTCCTGCACTACGGGATCTGCCTCTTGTCTGCTTTCCCAGCATCACAGTTAGAAGGCAATGGAGGAGAGGGACCAAAAACTGTAAAAATGCCCTCTGGGGGTTCTAGGCCGAATGGCTGCACAAGCCCTTTGTTAGACTTCGTTATCTCACTGTATATTTTTGCCTGCCTTTTTCCTGTTTCTCAGTCAGTCATTGTATTCTTGCTCCTAGTGTTTTGTTACTTTGTGGTTCTTTAAATTATTTGTTTCTTATTATTTTGGTGTGTTTTAAACTCCTTGTGGTCCTTTTATTTTTTTGGGTTTTTTTGTGGGCTTTAGAAATTCAATGCTTCTCTGACTGTTTTTCCAAAATCGAAACTTTAAATCACCTACTTCCGTAAAAAGAACCTGGCGCGGTGCCAATGAGGGAGATGCGGGAAGAGTACATAGGCTTACGTGTTATATCCAAAGGCGATTTGCTGTAGGCCTATAGAAATTTTGCAAGAACAAACTAACATGCAATGTATTAATCTTAAGTTTAAGCGAGCCTGTGTCGTTTTACCGTATACTTTCTGGTACGGGATTTTTTGCACTTCAAGATAATTCTCACGTACACATTGGAATCGTAGTCCTTTTAATATATACTCCGGTCCAATATAAAATCCTTTTATTGTCATTAATGTAGTCCATAATTTTCACAGTATACATGTAGCGTGCGTAGGGTTAGAATTACATAGTGGCTTTATTGGAGCCCTGTTTTACGATGTGCACCACGACTTCCCAAGTCACACTTACGCGCATATACATACAAGTGCGATCAATAAGAGGGTTACTGCGAAAAACATTCTACTAGCCTACTAATATTGCAGTCGGTTAACATCGTCGGTATCATTTCATATAGGCACAATATATTTTTTTAATTTCAGGAAACTTAATGTAGAGAAAATAAAATATAAACTATACCACAAAAGTGGACAATTTTTAGAGCCCCCACCCCAAAAACGTCTCAGGGGAAGCTTTCAAGGGAGCCCTGTCCTTTTCAGGGGAGCCGATCGCCCCTTGGTTCCCCGGTAATTCGAACCACTTAAGTGCGGCTGGACCTGACTAGCCAGTTTTTCTCTACCACGTTGACTCCAGTCCGCTCCTCCCCATGACCAGTCAGAGACCAACACAAACAGTTAGTACTGTATACGAAGTGAGTGAGTGAGAACTTGGGGATATCGACGAAGAAGGTAAAGTACGCACCTATTTTTAAATACCATATACAGATTAATTTCCATGCATTATCTTATCATTTGAGCATTTGTTCGGATTAGTCGCTCTCATTTTTATAGGATGAAAATAGGAATATTACAAAAATGACACCAATTTGTTTATGAAAGCGGAAGCAAAATTCCGTTACAGGTTTATTATTTCCCATTATTAATTTCTCTAGGCTGGCTGTCTTCTCTCTTTGCCGATAGATACAAAGATAGCATTTTATTCGTAGCTCCAGAGCTGGTGTTCGGAGATTCGCACACTTTATGCGTGACTGCCCGTAGCAGCTGGGGCATCGGAGAGGCATGGATACCCTGGCAGATTCAGGGGCTCAACACTTGGCCGGAGCTTTCGAATACGCAAAATTATACATAGAACTGATCCAGGATACCTAGGCACGCCCCTGTGTAGAAGTGAAGACAGTTGTAAGGACAATATAATAAACACTAAGGCATAATTCTAATAAAACATTTTAATTAAATTAAATTATATAGTGAACTGCCAGTTATTCTTGCACTTTATTATATTATGTCTATTTTGGCGAATTGCGTGTTATATTGTTATGCATTTTTCTGCCTGAAGTCACAAATTCCTGTATGTTCTACGTACGGAAAAAAAAATGGTTCTGATGTCTACTCCGTACTGGGGGGGAAAATTGAACAAATGCATTATCAATTCACTGGAAAAAAAGACAAACAAATAAATTATTACGAGTGCGTAATAAAGTATTTTTATATATAACTTTGCAAAATCATAAAGGTCTATTTACCTTCCATTAGGTTTCTGCTGGTTAGTATAGTACACGTTGTGTCGGCTTTGTCGAGCCCTTTTGTTTTTAGTTCTTGTGGATAATTGCAGTTCGCCGAGTATAAACTTTCAGATAAAAGCGAAATAAAACTTAACTTTGTCAGAACAGCAACAAATATACAAAGTTACCGTGACTACTTTTTATATGTTTGCTTATAGCTGTAAAAAAATAAACTCAAGCAAAACTTCTTCACCTAACAAGATGGACTGAGATGTGTTTCCAGATTATATAGGCTTATTTTTCCCTTATATGTATAGAATATACAAAGCATCCTTTAATGACGGAGCATTTATGAGGGCCGCTTGATGATTTAACGGTATTCATTTATTTATTTATTTATTTATTGCTTCCTGCCTGCGATAGGCTCCGGTCCCCCCCGCGACCCCAGTTGGGATTCATGGGTTTCAGAAAATGGGTGAATTTATTTGTTGTATGATGTATATATATTCATATCACAGCCGATTTTTCTATAACTGCAGGAACTAGTCAGTCTCCATCTTCACCGACCTCTTTCAGCTCAGCTATAGTTTTGACCCGCGTTTAAACGTAGCTGTCTGAACTTAATTCACCCAGCAAAGGGGGTGAGAGGCAAGTTTTGCACTGGTAATTGGCATCGATTTTATCTTAAATTGGTGACTCTATTATATGTTCAGTCCTCGTTAATACTTCTTTTTGGCTAATACACTTCTCTTTTTTATTCTTTCGCAACCTGCAGCAACCAATAACCATGCCAGTGGTGCAGCAGATCGCCACTGTCACTACTGCACAGAGCTCCGGAGCATGGAGCACGGGATTGTGTGACTGCTTCTCCGACATGGAAACCTGTAAGTCTGGCACCGTGCGAACAGCAGGAACTAGAGATTGTTTCCTGCTGTTGTGGTATATTCTTTAAAATTCAAATGAGTAGTCAAAGCGTGTTTATATTCCTTATGGTAAATTACATAATGCCATCGCTAAAATTTGTCCGTTCGATAATTTCACACGAAGACTGATTGGACACCACGCCTTTAACATATAAATTAAACTGCTTACTAAACGTTACTGAATCTTGTTAGTAATTTGTACTTTAAAAACAGTGCTGGGATGAATCTCAATATACGTAAAGATCGCACTTGTGGTCTGGGCAAGAGCGATTTTGCTACCTTGCCATCCAAGAACGCTCTTGCAAGAATACGAGGACAAATAGCGCACCAATAGTGGACTGAGACACATGTGTACTTTTGTCTTGCTGCACCACGATATGCTGTAGGCCAAGTTAATTACCCCAGCCGTAATTTTAACTTTTATCGTACTATATAATAAATGTCACTTAATCGAAATGTGCAGTATAATTAACTATTCCTGGTATGGTTATGCTTTTTTCCACAAATAAAGTTTGCACTTAAAATATTCGTTTTTATTTCTTGAACACTGTACAAACGCTTTACGGTGGTGTTAACTATTTCAGTTCAGTAGTCTCGCAAGCCAAAAAAAAGTGAAGAACAGCAGGAAAATCCTGTCTGACAGAAAATATGGAAACACAGCTCCAGTTACTGCAGTGCAGTTATGGGTCGCGCCTTTTCCCTCCCCCTTCGTAAGAGCACATATGGATCATAGGATTGTTCTCATTTGGCAAGGATGCACCCCATCCATCCTTAACATTTGGGGCGGAGCAAGACCAACATCCAGGATATTTACCGTCCTCTGATCTGGTGATCTTACTACTGGAACTGGTCATCAGCAATGGAAGATGTATGTAAAACAGTTACACGAGAACAACAGTATGGTCAATTACACATATTGAGATTAAGCCCTGGTGTTCTGGAAAATTCCAGTTCCCCCATGTTCCTCCTGTCATGCGCTTATTTGTATCATGATGTCACTCTCTACTTTATATTTAAAGTAGTAAGTGACGTCCACTGTGCATGGTTTCTTCTGTTGGGTGAATTGTTGACTTCAGTGTCCTGCTCCCTTTCTAAACGTGGGATCTTATCCTTTAACAATATATTACACACTCTCTACGTTGGTGTCAGACGTAGGATGCCAGGTCCACGGTGAAATCACTAATATAATCCGATGACTTCAGCATTCTTGTGCTTCAGAAAAGCACAGAAGAGAAAACAGTGGCTGACAAATGGGGAACCCTGGGAAGTGAGCATTAAGGCCAATTCAAGGCTGATTATATATTTCACTTTTCTGCGTGCGCTTTCAGTTGCTTTTTCAGTTACGAAGGAACGTGATGTAAATCGCTTCATCAGAGGTTGCCTGCAGACGGCTGCAGTTGGTGCACGCGTAGCCCAGATTTTTATGTCTAGCAGAAATCTTGCACATCCATGTGCATCGACCATGCATGTCCAAGATAATTAATTAGGTATTCCCAGTAGGAGGCAGCCCCGACTTCCACAAATCTACTCATCGACGAAAGAGTAGAGGAAGAATATTTGTCGTAGTACAGTGTGACCAGGATCTATGGCACTTCTGATCGATGCCTTGGCCACCTTCAAGACTGTTTGGAGTGATTTAATCGCATGCTCACCGTCAGCTTGCCATTGTAAGGCCGCAGGCCTTTCCGGCCCCGTCGGTCTGAGCTCTGGCAAGCCTGGAATGTTCCATCCAGTGACCTAAGGCAAAGGTCCACTGGTTCTGACAAGACTGGACCCAATTCACCTGATCACTACATCAAAAGGGACACCTCACCCCCATTGGGTGGCCAGAACCTCGCAACCAAATTCCAGTGACAAGGCCTGACTGGCTCAAGACAGATGCATCCTACACTCACTAACTCACACTAACACAGGAGGTATTACCCCAGATTAACATTAGGGACACATACACCCATGTTTGGTCTCATTTGAATGGTCACAGTACGACGGGCACAATATTCTCAACCTTAATGCAGTATGTTCTCACATAAGAGAAATATAGAAAGTAAGGCTAAATCCACCAAAGTGGAGCATCTTATCACCTGGTGGAACAAAGGATTTCTCACACCCCTCCTAAATCAACTTGATTGACTGAGGGTCTGAGAATTGATAAGATCAGCAGTTCCCCAGGACACACGCACAAGATCAAAACAGTCCCTAAAATAATCAATCGCAATATTTGGTCAAGAGATTTAGTCTTCAAAGACACCCCGTCACTTGGTTTGGAATACTTAAGGAAGAGCTCCAGAGCAGCAAGGGGAGACACTCTGTTATCAGAGCTCCCACATAGTGCTGCGTGAATCTACATCTGAAATAAGATATTTTCCGCAGTTACTATGTGTCCACTCAGCTGAGGTATGGAATTGTTGTATTGTTTTGATTGGATGGTATAGTTTAGGAATTGTGGCCACATGTTAGAATTACATTAATGTTATATTTGGCTAAATTGATTGTGTCTTTAGTAATGTCTGACTTTGCTACCCTCTACATGAGTCCCGTAGACTGGGTTTATTTGTCTTTTTATTTATGTTTATTTTTATTTCTGAGTTTAGTACACTCTTTTGCAGTCTCCGACTCTGACTGAGTTTCTCCGAGGCCCGATGTGACTGCCCAAGTTGAGTTACGGTGAATACCAGCCCAGCCTCTGAGGCGCGCACACGCTGGGTTACGGTAAAAAGACCGGCTCAGCCCCTGAGGCGCGCACACGCTGAGTTACGGCCAAGACCGGCTCCACCTCTGAGGCGCACACACGCTGGGTTACGGCCAAGACCAGCTCCACCTCTGAGGCGCACACACGCTGGGTTACAGCCAAGACCAGCTCCACCTCTGAGGCGTGCACACGCTGGGTTACGGTAAAAAGACCGGCTCAGCCCCTGAGGCGCGCACACGCTGGGTTACGGTAAAAAGATTGGCTCAGCCCCTGAGGCACGCACACGCTGAGTTACGGCCAAGACAGGCTCCACCTCTGTGGCGCACACACGCTGGGTTACGGCCAAGACCAGCTCCACCTCTGAGGCATGCACACGCTGGGTTACGGTAAAAAGACCGGCTCAGCCCCTGAGGCACACACACGCGGAGTTACAGCCAAGACCGGCTCCGCCTCTGAGGCGCGCTCACGCTGAGTTACGGCGAACACCGGCTTAACCTCTGTGGCCCTCACTAGCTCAGATACGGCAAGTGTCTGCTGAGCCTCTGAGGTGTTAGGAGTCGCCAGGCCCAAACGGTTGTCCAAGCTGACTTTGTATTATGCTGTAGGGATTTCCCACTTTCTAAACCGAGCCCTACATAGGTGAATCCGGCGTATTCCACTGCCCAGAGGTAATGGGAGTTCAGCAATAGAAGGCACAGCCCAGGAGTAATCTGAATAACAGAAATGTCATGACTGAAACATAATAAAAGATCTTTAAGTAAATTGGAGTCAGATATAATTCAGTTTTACCTAAAAGGGTAAGTAACTTTACAGGAGCGCTCGGAAGGACCTACGTGCATTTAAAGCTTTCGGCTGTCCAGTTGGATTCCGCCATTGGGCCAGTGGACGGTTCCTACACCATCCTAGTCACTAAACACTAGCGAGACTAGTACAGTACTACCACCTGCCCCTGGTGCTGTGTACATATCAAGCAGCAGTACAGGAGAGCACTCAGTGCACACACTGGCTGTGCTGATGTTCGGATGGGAGCTGCACACACCAGTGGACCTGATGTTTGGGCTGCCCTAGAGCCAAAGGTGCCTAAGGAGCCAGGGATGGAGCACCTGTAGTGCCTCTGGGAGCATCTGAGGATCGTGCACAAGCTGGCCGAGCAACACCGAGGCACAGTGACCACCCAGGAGAAGTGCAGCTACGGTGTGCCTGACTTCAGTATCAGCGACCCAGTTTGGGTATACTGCCCCATCCATGGGAAGGGAGAGTCATCCAAGCTTGACAGTCACTAGAGGGAACCGGGGGAGATCCTTAAGTACCTCTCTGATGTCGTCTGTCACCTCTAGCTGCCCAAGCGATGAAAGGCTGTCATCCTACACAGGGACAGAATGACCAATTATCGCCCCTTGGCCAGACCTCACCCTCCTGCAGTGGCTGAGGGCACTCTAGGAGAGGGAGGTACGTCAGACCCCGGAGACTGTAGCACACAGGCCGGTGTGTCAATGTCAGTTTCCGTCTGCGTGACTTTGTGGTGGACTTGGGTGTCGCCAGGGATGGCTGATGTAACAGAGTTGGTCAGTAGGACCGATTAGGCAGTTTGCCTGCATGCTTTGCAGCACACTGTGCAATCCGTAAATAGTGTATGTGTATTTGTGTATTTTTGTTATAAATAGTAATTGTCGTAACTGTGCAATGTTTAGTGTAGAATGTGCATGTTTTTGTTAGTGTATAACCAGGAGTGCATCTGTCGGGTACGTTTTTGACTTTCATGTGTGTACCGTTGCTGACTGTGGTGAATGGATAAAGATCAATTCTCTTTTTTTTAAATGAGAAATTTCATTTAACAATGCACCACACACTCACTTCCATACTTTTGAAATTTGATAAAATGTACAATGTAATAGTCATTTACATTTACAGCATTTAGCAGACGCTCTTTTCCAGAGCGACTTACAACAGTGGTTTATAGTCCATGACTGTTCTTTGATCTGTAAGCTAAATTCAACAACCGTCATTGAAACCAAAGTTACCGCTAAGTACGTTGTATGAAAAATTTGTTAGGGAAAAACTGACAAACATTGTTAGTGGGTTTTTTTTTTATAAAATGGAGAGAGTGGACAGTAAGAAGGGCATTAGTCTCCTAGGTACTCCTTGAAGAGGTGTGTCTTCAGGCGACGTTTGAAGACAGCAAGGGACTCAGCCGTTCTTATGGCGAGAGGAAGTTCGTTCCACCACTGAGGAACCAACATTGCATGTCGTCCTCTTTTAAGTGTTGGTGGTTCCAGACGAGCAGCGCTTGAAGCTTTGAGAGGACGAGAAGTGAAACGATTCTTGATCAGTGTTGCCAAGTAATGAGGAGGTATTCCAGTCTTGGCCTTAAAGGCAAGTGTTAGGGATTTGAACCTGATGCGGGCAGCCACAGGGAGCCAGTGCAGGTTCTGTAGAAGAGGTGTGGTGAGCGAGAATCTAGAAACATTAAAGATGAGTCTCAGCTGCATTCTGGATCAGCTGAAGTGACCTTATTGCCTTCAGTGGAAGTCCAGCCATAAGGGAGTTGCAGTACTCCAACTTGGAGATGACCAAGGATTGGACAAGTACAGTAGCTGAGTAGCATCTGTCATGAGAAAGGGATGAATTCTTCTAATGTTGTAGAGAAGATACCTGCAGGACCTGGACAGGTCCTACTGCTTGGGGTGGCAGTTTAACTCCAGGGAAGTAGAATTTCCATTTTTGGGCTCTGAGACACTGCCCTTGTGAATGTCGAGACGACAGTCTGTGACAGACCCATGATAGTAGCACCTTCTGTTTACTTACCTATGCTTTCATACACTCTCAGAAAAAAGGGTACAAATTTGTACCTTTGCTCGTCACTGGGGCTGTACCCTCAAGGGTCTGCCAATGGTA
>JAODLD010000002.1:25904887-25915805 GCA_026781065.1 Mormyrops boulengeri | reverse complement strand
TTTTTAGTTTTTTCATAGCAGTCACCGATTTTTATAAAATAGAGTTTTCCCTTATGGGGACTAGGAAACCGGTCCGCATAAGGTGAAAAAAACGGATATTTATCATGTTACGGGGACATTGTGTCCCCATAAGGATAGGTATACCCGCTCACACACACACACACACACACAGGTCCCTGCCATGTATATTCTGCTTTTGCAGTTTTTACCACCGGCACTGTTTTTGTCTTTTTTTTCTTCTTTTGTGCAGCTTTTAACAATAAAGCCCATCAATGATCTTTGAGTTCTGTGAATCATTAGCCCCCCCCATAGCATTTCCAGGAAAGCCGGCGTGGTTTCGATACGCCGCATTCCCGCCAGCAAACTGCAGCGCCTGCTTCCTTTGCTCCAAGTTACTGTGTCTTGAGTTTCTCACAGTGACACGTGACTGAACTCCCTGCACACATAAAACACAGTGACGTGGGGACCTGCCCTGTTGAGGGTCCAAGTGAGGTTCTCCGTGATGTGACCATCTTTTCCACCTTACCCAAAAATTATTAGCCAAGAATTGTACTCTCCGCCATCTCTTATGAAGATAGAGATCTTCCTTAATGAACCTTCCAGGGGGTGGAGCTACAATCGCGGACTTCATAGTCAAAATATGATTTGGTGTCAAAGGAATGGAATTCACACCCAGAAGGAACTCAAACCCACTGATTTGTACAATTATGCCTCACAGATGCGATTCTGTCTCACAGGTATGTGTGTGCGTGGTTGAATCAAGCAGAGGAAATGTGCTGGTGAGAGGCAGATACATTTTTCTTTATCTTTGCCCACATGGCTTTAGTAATGCCACGGTTCATTTAGAACCTGATAAAAAGCACGTAGTGTGATTTTATGTGACTGTAGTGTGATTTTGTCACCAACTGAATTTCTATGGGACTGGCCCACCTGGTTTTATACCGGCCCTCCCCCATAACTATTTGTGGCACTGTTATTAGTGGGGACTGACACTGAGCTGAGCTACAGTAAGAAAGAGAAAGTGATTTATTTGGGGACAGGAGTGGAGTAATTAAATCATTAGGAATGAATGCGGTTTCTGGATCAGGACAGGGGAAAACAATCACCTTCATCCATTGCTCTATGTCCAGGCCTCCTATCACAGCGAGCTACACTGTACCTTTTCTATCCCAGTTTCCTCCCGCATTCCAATGATTAATGGGGGAGCACTTTAGTTTGGATCTGCTTGGACTACTTCTCACAGCGTGTAATTATAGTATGGAATAGTCTGTCTGAAGGGGTAGTGCAAGCTAAAACCCAAGATTCCTTCAAATCTGTACTTAACAAGATCCTGCCAAATTTAAATTATTAAATTCCCTCCAAGCTTGATGGGCCGAAAGGCCTCCTCTCATTTGTAATTTTATGTTCTTATGTATTTGATTAGTGTCTCTGGAATGCATATAGTGTATGGTCCTCTCATCCAGGGTGTGACCCAACCTTGTGCTATATGCGTCTCCAACACCCCCCCCAACCCCAACAATTGCACAATCATTTGATATTTGGAAAAATATCAAGACAAAGAATCCTGTGACTGAGTTACAAGAGGGATTGAAACCGAAGACATGGTAATTGTGACAATATTGGCTTCAAGCCAAAGTTTATTTATCAACTGCACAGCAGTCATGTATGCAGGACCTGAAGAAGCAGGAGCAGGTGAGGGTCTAAGCAAAGGCAGTTTATTGAAGCATGAACAAATTTACAGAATATACACAGGACCACAATGGGTTCAACACAGGGAAGACCGGGAAAGTAGGGGAGAAGCACACAACTCAACAAAGTTAATGACAGACCTGGGGAAGACTAGACTGGGAGGCACTTAAATATAAGACCAACGACGAAGCAAACAGGAGGCAGCTGGGAGTGATTAATATGAGGGCAGGAACAAGAGGTAAGACTAAACGAGCAACAAGCCCTGCCAGGGAGGAAACAAGAGGATCAGGCAGAGGGTAAGACATGACAACAGCAACCGGTGATAGACGAAGGCAAAGAAATTATTTATTATTTTCGTGGCTTTAGTTGAGACACTGATCTCTACACTAGGACATTTTGTTTTGAATGACCCTCATTGATACAACTTTACATTATGTGAAATTGTTGATCTGTGCTCTGGCACATTGTTAGGCCTATAAATATGTATTTTTTGGCTTAAGTCATGAATGGTTTGCCATCAGTCGCCCTAGTGAAGACTCAGCCACCCCCTCATCTCTGACTACATCCCTGTCTGTGCTCTCTGAAAAATTATCCATAGTAATGATTTCCAGGTGATTTCAATCCTTGTGGATTTTTGAGCAGCAGCATACCTGTGCGCAGCTCCTGTTGCAGCGGTGTTTTAGGCTCCTCTACTTCTCAACAGGCTTATTTTCCACTAAAAAAACTGCATACTACTGTAATCTATAATGCTGTTACAACAGCCGGCAGAAGCAATATATTTTTTTTCCCCTATAAAGGTGTTCATCCAGAAAGACATAAGCCGATCTCTGCTATGGTGTGGCTACATGGCGGGAGATGCGGAGCTTCACTATATTGCCAAAAGTATTGGGACACCTGCCTTTACTCACACATGAACTTTAATGACATCCCATTCTTAATACATAGGCTTTAATACGAAGATTTTGGCCTTGATTTTGGCTAGGGCAAGTGCTACGGAGTACACAATGTCAATGACGGGACTGGGAAGACTGGGAAGCACTTAAATACAGAACTAACAAGTTAAGTAAGGAAGTTCCTGTGACATGATGCCAGTCGTGGTGTTGCCTGGTCATGTGTGAATACTTTGTATTCAGCTGTGATTTAATTTCAGACGTCCATGTTCCTGTTTAAAGAAGAAGTAAAACACTTTAACGCAAGACTGAGATAATTAGATAATAAACTTCATGTCTGTCTTAAAAATTTGCACAAACTTAAAGCTCTATTGGGCACATGTATGTCATACAAACAGCTTGGCTGAGTGTGCCCCCACACATACAAACACCTGTCTGGTTCAGTTCACTTTTTCATATTAAACCGGAAATCTCTTCTGTTATTTGTTTTCTACTGACTTCTACAGACTGTTTCACTTCCTCCCCTGCACATCTGTCCCTGGACTCTGAACCCCAGCTTCACTCTTACCTATATGTGTTTGTATGTCACAAAGGAAAGCAAGGTGTGACATATGAAACTAAAATAAGTTCCAATGTGCCTGTACTCATACTCATACAAACGGCAAATAAAGCATTGTTTAATTTGATGTCATTTCATGTAAATTCTTTTAATTTAATTTCATTAGCTGAGCAAGCCATCCCTCCCTTCCAGCTGCCCCAGTTGTTTACCAAAACCAATATTGTTTGTGGGAATCCTAAACAGGAAATATGAGACCGCCTACAGGAAAAGGCAGTGTACTGCATACGTGACAAACCCCATGACGTGAGGCCTTTTTTTCAACCCACAAATGAGTTTTGCAAGTCAAGTCAAGTCAAGAAGGTTTATTGTCATTTCAGACATATACAGAGTGCAAGGAGAGCAAAGAGATAGCGAGAGAGCAACAAAACAATATTACAGGACAAGACAATATACAGTGCAGTCGACTAAGCAATAACTGTACTAGTTTGAAGGTTATATTCAGTGTGTGTGTATGGGGGGGTACAGTTTATTATTAGTTGATTACAGAAACTTCCAGATGGAAGGAGGGAGAAGAGGATGTGGGAGGGGTGTGTGGAGTCGTCCACAATGCTGGTGGCTTTGTGGATGCAACGTGACGTGTAAATGTCTGCGACAGAGAGCAGAGATGCCCCGATGATCTTCTCTGCTGTCCTCACTATCCTCTGTAGGGTCTTGCGGTCCAAGGCGAAGGAATTCCCATACCAAGCTGTGATGCAGCTACACGGGGTACTCTCTGTAGAACCGGTGTGGACTGGGGGCGGAGGTGTGTTCTCCTCAGTGTACGCTGGAAATACAGGAAAAACCACACTGCTGGGCTCTCTTGGTAGTCTAGCTGGTGTTGAGGGTCCAAGTGACGTTCTCCGTGATGTGACCATCTTTTCCACCTTTTCCCCAAAAATTATTAGCCAAGAATTGTACTCTCCGCCATCTCTTATGAAGATAGAGATCTTCCTTAATGAACCTTCCAGGGGGTGGAGCTACAATCGCGGACTTCATAGTCAAAATATGATTTGGTGTCAAAGGCTCTGGTCCCAATGAATTTCCCGGAGGAACCATCCCGAGGGATAAATAAAAGTTTACCTACCTACCTACTTACAATGGGTTATTGAGATGTTCCATAGTTAGAGGCCTACTATTCACAATAGCCATGACTTCATAGAGAAAGGTTCGAAAAGATGTGCTAACTAGTCTTCTTGCTGACTGCTCAAGAATAGAGGTCAAGACACTTCTTATTGTGCAAATTTGTCTTTCCCACACGCCACCCACATGACTTGCAGATGGAGGATTCATGATGAGCTCACATCCGTGCTCCTTTAATTGTTCCGAACTCATGTTCTTCAATACCTCAAGGAACTCCCGTCTTGCACCACCAAAATTTGTGCCTCGATCACATCTAATTTGGCGGACAGCTCCACGTATAGCAATGAATGAATGCAGGGCCTTAATGAAGGCATCGGTGGTTAGGTCGTCAAGCATTTCAATATGCACCGCTCTGGAACACATACAGGTCAGTAACAGCCCATAATGCTTAAGCTCTCTTCTAGCATCTTTGACATAGAATGGGCCAAAGCAGTCCATTCCGCAGAATGTAAAAGGAAGGGATGTTTCTAAGCGCTCTTCTGGGAGGTCAGCCATCCTTTGCTCTTCAGTGCATCTTCTTAATTTCCTACACCTTGTGCACTTGTAGATATGGGAGGAAACTGCCTTGCTGCAACCTAAGATCCATTCACCATTAGACCGCAGTTCATTAATAGTCATTCCTCGACCCTGGTGCTGCTCTTGATCGTGATAGTGCTTGATTAGCAGCCCTGACACATGACTGGCTCTCGGGAGGGTTGCTGGGTGCTTCACATGCGGATGGAGAGTTGCATTTGTTGTGTGTGAAAAGACAGTTGTCACTGAGGCAGGACACTGAAGACGTCTTTGTCACAGTGGTGACTTTGAAGCATGTTGGAACGACAGTGGTGCTCAGAAACATATTGAAGATGTCTGTGAGGACATCTGCCAGTTGGTCTGCACATCTCCTGAGCACTCAACCAGGAATGTTGTCTGCTCCGGCGACCTTCTGTGGGTTGACTCTGAGCAGAGTTCTCCTCACATCAGTCATGGCCAGGCGGAGCACCTGGTCATTCAGGGGCAGTGTGGTCTTCCTCGCTGCTTTGTCATTCTGTGCTTCAAATCGTGTGTAGAAGTGATCCAGCATATCTGGAAGGGAGTCATCACTGTCACAGGCAGGTGGAGATTTCCTGTGGTTGGAAATGGTCTGGATGCCCTGCCACAGGCATTGTACGTCCCCAGCGTCTTGGAAGTGGCTGTGGATTCTTTGAGCATGTGCACACTTTGCCACTCCGATGGCCTGGGACAGGTTGTCCCTTGCTGTTCTCAGGGCAGCCTTATCTGACCTGAAGGCTGTGTGTCAGGTTCTCAGCAGTGAGCACACCTCTACAGTCATCCATGGTTTCTGGTTAGGACGTGTGACAATGGACTTGAGGACGATAACGTCGTTAATGCACTTACTGATGTAGCTGGTCACTGACGCCATGTACTCCTACAGGTTGGTAGAGCCGCTGTAGGTTGCAGCTTCCCTAATCATGTCCCAGTCAATGTGCTCAAAACAGTCCTGAAGTGCAGAAATGGCTCCTGGGGGCCATGTTTCTGTCTGCTTCAGATCGGGCCTGACATGTCTGACAAGCGGTCTGTATGCTGGGAACATAGTCTGAGTAGCAGAGGTGGGGGCGGAGTTCAGCACAGTACGCACCAGTGACGTTTGTGTAAACATAGTTCAGCATGTTCCCTTCCTCGTTGCAAAGTTCACCTACTGATGGTATTTAGAGAGAACTGACTTCATATTTGCATGGTTGAAATCTCCTACAACAATAAACGGCTCTGTAAAGTTCAGCCGTTTACAGGAGAGCTTTGTGTCCTCAGCTACCACTAACTTAAAAAAAAGTAGCAGGTGTGAATGACACACTTTAACCACGGGTTACGTGTCGTAAACATGATTCCATATCCTTTGTTTTCTGCTTTATACTGTAAGGAAAAGTAGTAAAGATGTCCCAATGTTTGAATCTGTCTATAGCCGCAGTGTATTGTGGGTCGAATCGCCATTGTGGGTGTATACAACTCAAGTGCCAGCATTGGCGTGCGGCATTATCTTTGGTAAGATGCAGGACAGCAGGTAGAGGAGGTAATGAGGAGGCGTCGGGTGGCCTGGGCCGCAGCGGTGAGACGGACAGAGATCACTTTCAACACGGTATGTCTTTTCATGCGTGTTTGCTCTCGGCATTTTCATAAAGGTAAGTAAGATGTTTTTTGTTTAAGTGGTATTACTGAATATGCATTTTTTTGTCTTCTAAAGGTGATATTTTCACATTGGTTAACCTACGCTAGCAAGCTAGCCTCACTAGGGAGGGCAGCAGAAACTGGTTAATCTGTTCGTGTTAAATTAGCGTTACAGAGTGAATGATTTTTAAAGACAAAAGTAAACAGCAGAACTGTAATGACATGTTTATCAGTGCATGTATGTGTATATTCGCGTGCATGGATTATAAACCACAATGCTGGGTAAGGCTGTCAGTGTGTGCTGTTCCCTGACAAACCAATGCCCGACTATAGTTTAAGCTTATAAACATTTGCAAGAATGGTTTCTAACTTTTCACATGATGTCTGGAAGGATCTGTATAAACTCATTGTATACCGAGCCTGTATTCTGCTTGCCACTTATATTTTATTTTAAATATGACCAATAAAGTTATGTCCAATGACATTTTTGTGGTGTTCTTCACTCTTTTCCTTTCTTAAACACCTAAAGTGTGTGGTAATGAAAATTGCTGATCACATAAAACATTACATTTTTGTGGAGAAAAAAACACTGAATATGAAATATTAAGTTTGTTGACCAAATGTGTTTACATCTGCGATGTAATGGCCAGTGCAGACACTCAAAATGGCCAGTGCAGACACGTGACTGGCAGAGACCGATACAGACAGTGTTAGCAATTCTTGATCATGGGGGAAGTCAGGGAGAGGATGAGGGTTCCAGTCGGCACCACAAGGGTGATAAGGAAGATAATTCAATCAACAGTGGCCAGATAAGTGGCTGAGCTACCATTTGTTCTCACGGGAAATCTCTAAATCTTCCATGTTGTGTTTTTCTTTTCTTATTTGTACAGGTTTACTCCAGTGGAACTTGCATTTCTTGCAGAATATGCAAAGACAGTGAGCCCAGTTGCAAAGGCACTTGATGTTCTTCAGGGAGAAACCAGTGTGCAGATGGGATGCTTGGTCCCCACCATAACTCTACTAAGGAGTCAGGACCAAGCTCCAGCAACTTCACGTCGCCTCCAAGTTCTGTGAGCCTTTGATTGCTGCACTTCTTTCAGGCCTTGAAAAATGCTTCGGAGAGATGCTTGCAGATCCAGAGCTAATAGCAGCCATTCTAGTTCCTAAATTTAAGACCTGCTGGACAAGTGATGAAAATATTCTCAAACCTGGTAAGTGTCTCACTTCTTAACTTCCCCTTAATACGTGTAATTTCTATGGAGACAGTGAAATGAGTTTGAAATGACATTTAATGACACACACACACACACACAAACACAAGACTATCCAATACACAATTACAATATTGTCGTATAATCTAAATTGTCATGACTTTTTTGTTTTTTATTCCACAGGCCATGACTGTATCAGAAGCCACTTGGACTGTCGTGCCGAGAATCACATCAATGAGGAAGAGGACTTCTTTTCCTCCTTGAAGAAGACCGGCCCTCTTGAAACGACCCAGCAGTTGGATGCCTACCTGGGGTGCCCAGAAGACACAGTAGCGGTACTGAAGTCCTTCCCAGCTGTGTGCCAGCTATCACTTAAGCTTAATACGGCACTCCCTGCCTCAGCAGCCTGTGAAAGACTGTTCAGTGTTGCAGGGCTGATCTTCAGGCCAAGAAGGGCATGCACTGGCTCAAAGAGCTTTGAGAACCAGATGCCTTTGCGGCTGAACAAAGCCTATTGGTAACTCTTTGTTGCATGTTCTGTGCTTGGCTGATGTAGATCCTGATGTAGAAAGTGTTTGTTACCTCTTCTACTTAAATTTGACATTGTTGCCATTAGCTATAGAATTGAGCATAGCAGGAAAGTATCAATCGGGATTGAGTTATTCTTTATTTTTATTTTTTGATTAACCACTTGGATTAATCGTTCATTTTGAGAGCTCTAATGTCTACTGTATATAGACTACCATACAAGCCTGCCCTAGGTACACTAATTTTCTTGTCCATTTTTGTTATCTTACATCCGTTGCAAATTCCTGCAGCTAAGCTTGGATGTACATTTACATTCCAATAAAGGTTATTGATAACATGCCTCTAAAGTTTGACTTTTTGCACCATTGCAATACTTATAGGCAACTAGTCATCATATTCCCCATCACTGGGGGAAGATGGTGGCGCAGGAGGTAGTATTATCATCTGGCAACTGGAGAGTTGCAGGTTTGACCCCTGATTCCTCCTGACCCCATCAAAGTGTCTTTGAGCAAGACACTGAACCCCAAATTGCTCCTGGTGTGCAGGTTGGCGCCTTGCATGGCAGCCTTTGCCACCGGTGTGTGGATGGGTGAATGTGAGGCGTAACTGTGAAGTACTTTGAGTGCTCAGAAGAGTAGCAAAAAATGCACTATATAAATGCAATCCATTTACCACATCTTCCACACCATGACATACATGTCAATGCTCAGTAGTACACATATGTGATTCTTTAATATTTGCATTGTACTAAAATGCGTTCATTTTCAATGGGCATATATGGGGCTGAAACAGGAAGCCTAATGCATCCCAAATTTTTCAACATTAACATTTTAATATAACATCATAGTCATTATGGCCTTCAGATGTTTTTTTGGGGAGCTGGGGTAGTGCACTATAGGCCCCTGTGTGCAGACACGGAAAAGTATAGTATGAATTGGCCTTTAAGCTACACACCACAAAGTCAACTGCTTACACCTGGCTTCCCTACTTCCCCATTTCAAGTCCTGGAGGGCTAGAATCCAAACTTGCAGATTTCAATGTTCAGCTAAACCTACTAAACCTGGTAATTAGCTGATTAAAAGGTGTTTGAGCAGGATGTCACAGCCCTGGATTAACCAGTCCTGCACCCACGACACACTTGCATAATGTACCTCTGGGCAAAAAAAAACGGGAAAAACCCAAATTGCACAACATGAAGCTTTGGTCACTTTGAATGAGTCACAGTCCCTGTGGTCCCCAGTGTACCTTCCCCCTCCTCAGCTGTCACTGGGGGGTCAAGTCAGGCCAAGGGGTGGTACGGTACCAGATATCCCATATGGAACAGAATTTTTAAAAACAACATATGACTCTTATGTGTTTTATCCAAATCATATAAGCTCTTTACATGACACTCAAAATAAATATGCAATGCATATTAACTTAATGTTGTTTTAGACATATATGTCCTTTATTCATACAAAATATATATCAAATGACGATACTGTTAAACACATAAATCCTACATTCATGTACATTTCATATTAAATGAATGTCATTAGTCATATATGTCCTTTATTAATGTAAAGAGCATATTAATGTTTTGTCAGACATATAAGTTCTACATTGATGTACATGCATATTAAATGAATGTTTTGTCAGTGTTCATTTTTATGCATCTTTGAATGAACTCAGAGGCAGTGATTTCACACAACTAGAATGAGTATTTCGAAAAGGCAACATTCTTTTTCAGTTGATTTATTCAATTTGTCTTCTGAGAATATAACACAGTTGAGTTAATCTCACTGAATTTTCTCATGTTTAATTAATGACAGATGATGTGAGAGTGGCGCCCAGGGATCTCCCTCTGTCTCTTCCAGTGACTGTCCATTATTGGCGGCTGCCCTTTCTCGCGTTTTGTAATTTTCCTTTACGTGCCAAGAGTCAGGATCGACTTTCGTAGTTCTTCAGCTGCACTTGTTTTTTTTATGAATATCCTTATCTACTGTTGTCTAATACGTCTCAGGTCAGTCACAGGCCTTGCTCACTCCCGGTCTCCCCCCCATCGCAGGGGCTCTTATCAACCACCTTCTGATTTTAATGGCAGTGAAACCTTAGTTTCTGTTGCTCAATCCTCTTTTAAAACATGATAATAGCACAAGCTGCTCTACATTATCTTTTTTATATATGTGCACTAGTAGAGGTTATATGTAACACTTAGCTTTACTATATTTATCTATATATTACTATATTTAACTATTCCCTTGAATGCATGCACTTGTACTTCATTGCACTTAACATACAACGGATATAAAGAGTGTCCACACCCCTGTTAAAATGCCAGGTTTTTGTGATGCAAAAGAACGAGACCACGATAAATCATTTCAAAACTTTTCCCATCTTCAGTGTGACCTCTAAGAAGACAGAACTTACAAATGACGTAGCGTTAAGAAGGCTTTGGGAAAACCACCCCAGATCATCCAACAGCAATGCAACAGCTAATGGAGAGACCTCTCAGAAAAGCAGAGGCTATTATAAAAACAACTTTATGTGGACCGTCTTCATATTAGTATCCTTGGTTTTGCAATGAGATGTTGGACAAGCTGGTGTCCACATAATTTTGGCAGTGTTGGGCAAGCTACTTGTAAAGTGTAGTGAGCTAAGCTGTCAGTTACTCAACAATAAATTAAGCTTCACTACACAAAAGCTACCACCCATAGAAATATAGCAAGCTAAGTTACACA
>JAODLD010000002.1:25837117-25847377 GCA_026781065.1 Mormyrops boulengeri | reverse complement strand
TCTCTCACAGGGTGGCGTCCCAGGTGTGTCTGGACCCCGCACCCCCAACATCATCAAGGTGCCCAGCTCGCTCACCCTGCCGGTTCAAACCCTGGTGTCGGCCCGGCCGGTGACTCCCACCCAGCCCTCACCCCCGGCAACCAAGTACATCGTCATGTCAACGAGCGCCGCAGCGGCCACGACGCAGCAGGTAGCCATAGCGCATTGCCAGGGATACATGAATGCATTTTTGAATAGTTTTTTCTTTTTCGGAGTTTATTGCTTTAACTTGATTAAACAGGGGTTACCTCTGATCCTTTTGATTTCTGATGCTCAGTTTCCCATGAGCCTGTGGTGCTACGAAAATCATGACAGATGCCGCAAGGTGTGCTGGGAGGCTAATTTCACTGCTTAGGAAAAAAAATGTTATCTGTAGATGGTGAAGAGTGAAACATGGACAAACTCCTATGTACAGTGTAGGCAGCGTCGCACTTGCAGTTTTAGCTAAATTTTGCTTCTTCTAGTGGAATGACAGCAAAAAACATAATATGAAATTTTCAGGGGAATTCTCCCTGAAATATGATCCTCCATCACTATCTCCATTTCCTTTCCACAGGTGATTACACTGAGCTCTGCCCGTTCAACCTCCCCCATCACAAGCCCAGCCCCCAGCTCCGCCTCCACCATGCAGCCCCTGGTGAAGTTGGAGCATGGGGGTGCCAGTGCTGGGGCGGCAGCCACGGGGGCGGGGGGGTCCCGACCCGTTCAGAAATACATCGTGGTGTCTCTGCCGTCGGCTGCGTCGGAGACCAAGGGCGCCAGCCTGACATCGCCCTCGCCTGCCTCCTCAGGCCCCACCCCCGTGCTTGACTCCTCCTCTAAAACGGACCGCTCAGAATCCCCAGGGGCTAGTGGCCACTGACTGGGAGCACCTTCCTAGGGGGTGGGGAGTGGGGGGAGGAGTAGAGCAACACCATCCTGAAACCGATGAAGGAAACTCTGCAAATCCGAGACTCCTTAGGTCAGAGACGACTTTGGAGCAGGAGTTTTATGGAACAGGGTGGGGGGGGGGGGACACAGCAATGAGACTTTTAAAGAATGGGTTTATATTAAAAAGCGTAACGAGTGCCCAGTGTGTCGGAGGAGCTGACTTTAAGGAGGACCTAAGGAGGGGGAGAGTGGAGAAAGGGATGAGGAGAGCAGGAGAACGCGGGACACTGAGGAGCCATGAAGGACAATTCAAGGGAGAGTGGTATGGCAATACGGTACGGGGTGGGTTCACGTCCCTTCTCTCTCTGTAAGCCACGCCCACAGGCATGTGGCCCCTCTAGCTCCGACAGTGTTTTTGTTGATTTTTTTTTTATATTCTCAAATAAAGCTGATTTTTGTATGGTGTTTTTTTGCTGTTTTTACTGCAGGAAGAGAAGATAAATCATTAATCATGGTTAATAAATCGATGCCTATTGGTCATGTTTTTTTATCCTCTCTGATGCAAACATGAAACTCAAAGACATCTACTTAATGTCTTAGGTTAATCAACCAATCACTGTTTATGCCAACATCAGTTTTTATTTACGTTTCCTTACATTGCAGAACTTTCATGTACCCCCTCTGTGTTTATTGCCCCCGCAGAAACACTGTGCCGATACATCTAGGTTGGTCTCCAGATGTATGATGGAGAGCTGTGAAAGATAATCGGCTGGATTTGAACCCCTAGAGGAATCCTGGTCTTTCTTATCTCTTGACCTACAGCACAGGGGTGGTGTGTGACGTGTTAGGATACTGTGCCTGTGGTTCCTGATTCAAAGACCAGGGTCGGCAGAGTGATTTCACGGTCGGGCCCTTGAGCAGGGCCTTAAAGCCCCAATTGCTTGAAGTATCTTCTGACCCTGCTGTCACCAGAAAAACGTATGTGGCTTTTACCTGCTAAATAAATAACACGTAAGTATGTCCAGGGTTCTTTGTCCAGTTCCCAGTCTTGGTTTTGTATGTTGATGATACTTCAATAAGAGAGAAATTCTCTTCCCAATTCGCTCAAGTGCCCACAGACATGTAACTATTCTGCCAAGGCTGGGCTTGAACTAGTGATCTTCTGACCACAGGCCCAGGGGCTTAGCCCTCTGAACCACATACAGCCCCCTCTTCTCCCTCTCTTTGTGCTCGTTTCCCCATATGGTCCAGAACCACGCTGTTAAGGAGAATCGGTATCTCAGCAGTCAGGGTGTGGACCGGCATTCCATCTCTGTTCTACTACGAGTCTTTGCCACAATACACTCCAAGCTGACAGTGGGTCCGCACCGGATATGCGGGGATGGATGGTGAATTCGGCATGTTTGCTGGAAACTGTATTAATACCCATCAGAAACTTACACCAAATTTCAAGTTGTGCATTACCATTAAAAGCTGACCATTCTAAGATGCCCCAGATCTGAGACACCTGCCTTGCATTGATTCCTTAGGAGTGTGACTGCCTTTAAGCCGCTGCTTCTCGGTCCTACCCTGCTCGAGTGAGCGCACATGGTGTGCATGCTGCGACTTTGTCCAAGCGCAGTGGTCCTGAATGACAAAACTGAGCAGCACAAAGGAAGTCATGCGAGAGGGGAATGTGATAAGCAAGCGTGAGATGTACGGATAGCGGAGGGTCAGACGGGGGAATTCCAGGTCAAAAGAGACGCTTCACACCTCAGCGGCCAAGAACCTGGGTGTTTAGAAACTGCTTCTAATTTGTCTTCACTGTGACCTGAATACTCAAACCAGGCACTTTTTGAGACAAACATTTGCACCTTTACCGAGAAAATCATTATTTTTTGGGATTTCAAGCCACTCTTTGTTTACAGGTCTGGAAGGAGATTCAGATCCATATTTTCAGGTTTCTGGAAGGTTCTTATTTAGGTGGCATCAGTATCAACAAGTATTCCTATTAATATAGAATGATGTTGCCTACTTTGCCAAAAATAAAATTGGCAGGAGTAATTGCCAGCAGGTTGGCAGTGAAGGGGTTAAGGAGGGGGCTGGAATTCCCCACTGAGGGACTTGGGTGTCAGTGACATACTCAGTGACAACAGATCCGCCGGACGAGTCATGCTGGGGGAGGAGGGGAACGCCGCAGCAGACAGAGGAGTTTGTCCCACGGCCAAAAAAGAGGGTGGGGACGTCTTGTTGGACCAGGAAACAGGGTCCTGCCCACAGACGGGGGGACTGAGGTCAGGGAGCGGACAGGACTGAATACACCAGCAATGAGAGGGTAAGAGGAGCAAAATACACACTGCAAACAGAGAGGAACACGAGGGGGGGGGGGCAATTTCTTCAGACAGGCCCAGCTTGGTTAAGTGCTAGCGTGCAAGACATGGACAAGTTTACTTTTTTTGTGAATCCTGGCATACATACAGCATAGCTGACAAATGATTCAAGGAGTGTTAAAGTGTATTTATGGATTTACATTAAGTCGAGTGTGTCAGCCCTTAACAAGATAGGGCAGCCTTCAGGCCGCCTTCCACGTCGGCCCCAAAAGGGTGAGTGGCGCTGGTCTATTGTCTCTTATGGGGAGGGGGCTTATATTACACCTGAGTACAGGTATGACGATCTACTGATGTTACATTGACACATAACTCCACCTGCATGGGTATACGGCAGCGATCCACACGCGCATGGAAGGCTGCCTACACTAAAGCCACAGAACGATGGGAACGGGGTCAACATGCACATGGGCAAAGAAAATGCGTCTGTATAGAAACTAATATATTGATACAAAATCAAATACACATAGGTCTGATGCGCCGCGACAGCGCTGCTTTCTGATCGGCCAGTCTAGGTTTAAGCTGTCTAAGTTCTGCCACCCGCACAAGTTTGTGAAAGCGACCTCGTAGTCAGCTGGGAAACGCACAGGAAAATACGCGGAGTACTGGCCTGGATTAGGGAACCTGACAGCATCCATGGGGAAGCTCCGGGAATCCCGCTAGATCCTCACTGGGGAAAAGGGACTCCTCTTCCGGCGGAGCAGGTGAACATTGAACGTCTCACAGGATGCCTGATGTCAAGTCCCACTGAAAATCATCAAGAAAAAAAAGCATTTGAATGCATGTTATATTCCTCAAATGTATCAGAGGATCAGTATGTAATTTCTTTTTATAGTGTCTGATGGGTGTCTTCAGCGGCAGAGTGGAGTGGGAGAAGCTGTTTTAAGACCCTGTAATTTTTATTCACTGACTCCCCGGCAGTGAAGCATATTACGTATGTATAAACTTTATGTTAAATCCCTTGCCTGCCTATGTACATAAAGAAAACTGAACATTGTTTATTATTATTAATAACAACAATAATAATTGTTCATAGGTCTGGTGCAGGTAAATACAAACCATAAGTGTTTCCCAAAGTTTCCCATTTTTTTAAATTTTATTGAGATTTTATTTTCGCTGCGGAGCTGGTAACAGTAGTAAATGATACAATTAAATGAAGGGAAACGTACATACATTTAGCTACGTGAGCCTGCAGACTCGCCTACCCATGCGCTGAAATACGACTGAAAACTGGCAATCAAGAATCCAAAAGACTCAATTTGTCGAGACTAAACGCGTTATGGATGCCGTCATCTTGGATTCAGCAGTACTTAGTCTTTATTTATAAATTACAGTCCACATATACAGTTCACATAATACATCCATCCTTTCCCCATCCAGTAAATATATATATAGGTCTAGTAAATATCTATATGTGTTCTGCAAGTTAATCTTTAAGTTGTAAATGCTTGTTCAAACTAAACGTGTTTTTCATTCAGTGTAGAAGTGTAACGATGTATATTATTATCTTTTCGTTATCTGAGAGCAGGCCGTTGATTCGATAAATAGTAGGAGATATTTAGAGACGCAGCGCACCGTGGTATCCGTCGATTGCCCCCACGGCATTTGGGGAGCGATTAAGCAGTCCCGCACGCTTGTCTAGACGTCACACCCTCCCTCCACCCACTGAGACACTAGTCTCTGCCTGACTCTCGATTCCTGCAGTTCATCGAAATAAAATCATCCGCCTTCCTTAGTACGTATGTCTATAGAGCTCTGGATTCTACTGATTGTCCTAACAGGCTGGAAAAATAACTGCTATTCATAGAATGAAGCCTGGCTGGATCATCTGGTTGCTGGATAAAAATAAAGAATGCTGCAGTATTATTTTTTAAAATTAAAGGCAGCTTTTATATCACGAACACAGATAACAAACACAAAAGTAGAACCTCAGATTATATGTGAAGCATATTGCTTCAATAAACCTATATGAGTTTGGCTGTGGAAACTGAGGACCTGCAGGAGTTTAGGGGGAAGAATCTCTGGTGTTTCTGGCTTAAAGCTTTTACCCCAAGGAGAATTTATTGGAAACATAGGGGTCTAGGTGGAAGCGATGAGTGACCGTCTTTGCTGCTCGCATCTGTGCCCTGGATTTGTGCCAGTTCGCAGCGGAGGGTGAATTTCAGCAAGGGTTTCCAAGGCTGTGGGTTAGTTTCATATGGTCTTCACATGCTCGTTGAAGTTCCCGTTGGTTAAACACATGCTGTTGGGATGAATCAGTGACTGTAAAGCTTCCTTAGAGTGAGGGTCCTGTGACGAACCAATGCATGGTCTGTAGCACTGACCTGAACCCACTGGGCTGGGCTCCGCGTCTGCTGGAGACTCAGCAGCTACCTGGAATCCTTTGGCACTTTTCCCAAAAAGCAGTATGCATGTATACTGTACAGTATCAGTCAAACCTTGGATTATTAACTGCAATATTAAAAGGACCAGGACCCTGTATCACGAAGCTGGATAACTTGTCAGATTTAAGGTACCCCAGTTTAAATGGACTTTATCTTTGTTCACTTAGATTTAGCCCAAACTATCTTAAATTCGACAAGTTGTCCAGCATGTTTAAGTTTTCATTTGTGGTTTAAAAAATAATAATCAACCAGCAGGGGGCGACATGGTGCCTCACACCTACAGGATTGTGGGTTTCAATCCCACCTCTGCTGTGTGTGTGTGTGTGTGTGTGTGTGTGTGCATGTAATCCCCATGTTGTACTGGTGTCTTCTGAGTACTCCTGCGGCCCAAAGCCATGCAGACAAACTAACAGGAATCTTTAAACCAGTGCTTCTCAACCCAGTCCACTCAGACCTCCAGATGGTTCACATTTTTGCTCCTTTGCAGACAGTCCACATTTTTGCTCCTTTGCAGATAGTCCACATTTTTGCTTCTTTGCAGACAGTCCACATTTTTGCAAAATGTCGCATGACAGCTACAGTAAAAGACTTGTTTGTTTTTGATTTTTCCTTTTTTTTTGAAAACTTCTTGCAGGACTCATTAGAACCCGTGCATTGTTCAGGTTTACTTCATTTATATATTTATTATTAATTCAAAAATCTTTGTAAAAAGTTTGCTTATCTTTATGTATTTGGCCAGAAAACTTTTTATTATTATTATTATTTATCATTTTATTGATCACACCAACTAGTAAAAATAGCTCTGTGGGCTGGATATGGCCTGCTGGATGGCTTTTCCCAGCATGAAGCTGGAAGATGGATGGATGAATTATCAGATAACAGCAATTAAATGAGAGCAGCACACTATTCTAAGAATAGACTCCAGTACTAAATATGGAAGGTGGGTATAGAAGACTGGATGGATGGACGAAAAATATACAGACCAGACATTTTTTTAGCAAACACCTTAGGCGACATTTCCTTAACTGGCTTTGTGGTGTTGAACACCCTGCTCTGGGTGGTCCGCGTATCGATCAACATATGCTGACGCGTCTGACTTCTGGATTCTTCCTGCTCAGCATGCCAGAGCGGGTCCATTTTTTCCAGAATCAAAATTACTACAAGTTGAAGCGTGACTGTCTGCGCCGGGGGGTGCTCTTCCAGGACCCGCTCTTCCCCCCCACGGCCCAGTCCCTCTTCTACCGGCGCCCCCTCCCACCTGGACTCACCTGGAAAAGGCCAAGGGTGAGAAAGGAGAGAGAGAGAGAGAGAGAGCGAGAGAGAGAGAGAGAGAGAAGTTAGTATGAACAATCCCCTCTCACAAAGCTGCCAAGGGACTGAGGGAAAAATATCCTCCAATCAAAAGAAACGGCGTAAATCAACATCATAAATTTTGTATAAATTTAGTATAAATAAAAGGACATGGTGTACATATGACGTACATAGTCATACATAGTTATGTACAGCATGATCTGTTTTTACAGCTGGCATGTGCTATGGCTGGGGGGGGGGGGGTAGTATACTTGGAGGAGATCTTCAGTGGGGCATCTTATACTCCTGGTGGAATTAAGCTTTCTCCAGGAAAGCCCCCCATGGCCGTGGCCCATGTCAGACTAGAAAGCAGGAATACTAATCGATGTCAGAAGGAACCATTAAGTGTGGAATAAGAGAAACACATCAGCATCGCTAAGCAGACTTTGACACTGTCTCCTGTCACCCTGTAGCTGTGACCCACTGTAGGATAAGGGGTCATAGAAACTGGTTGTCACCAGTTGATTACTCACTATTGAAATTAATATACATGTACAGGGATTGACATGACTGGTACAGAGGTATGCATTCCCCACATAAAGGTTGAAAGGCATGTTAATTTCTTGCCATACCAGCACAAATGTACATAAAATAAGTATGCACTTATTCACTGTTCTGACAAATCACTGTGCATTTTAACTGTTAAATGTAATTTGGCGAATGCATACTTGCATACTACATATGACAATCCCTGCGTATGTGTTTGTCTTGGAAAAACATACTTTGGCAGTATTTTAATTGGACAGTCTATCTCTGAATTTAGAAAGGAAAAAGATACAGATGCAGAATCAGAGATACAGCCCAGCAGAGAGAGAGAGAGATTAAAGAACGAGGAGAAAACAGGAGAGATAAGTACTGGTAGGATGTCAGGGAAGAGGAGACGGGAGCCTATCCAGAAACAACAGCTACTGAACAACAACAAACAGATGATTGGCTAGTGACAGAGACGAGCATCCAATCAAATAAAGGCAAACAGAGAAGAGCTGGATTTTTGGCCCCATATAGTCTGTGGGTGTCTGTCTGATCAAACACCAGCCGTTAAATCGGGAGCGGTGGTACACAAGCTCCTGATCAGGATTCCCCTTTGAAAACATGGTGAGGGGTCTAATTTCAGATATTTAATGAGTAAAAATAAGACTTTCTAATTAAGGAGAAGCATCAGCGGAGTGTAACTGAAGCTGGAGGAGAGTGCGAGGGGTGTGTGTGGGCGCACTTGGAACTTTAACCGGGTATCACTCCAGAAATGTATGAAACGATACTGATTTCGCAGTGAAACCCTAACTGGCTATCGCTAACTGGGACTGGCTGTACCTGCATTTCCAAAAGGTACATATGCTGAATTATGTGAATGTTCTCTAAGTGTCATATGGCAGCATTTTAAATGTCACCTCGTTGGCAAATAAAAGGTCACTACCAATCTACTTTGCAATTTCAGATGCATGTAGTTGTGTCGTGCTTATGCTCCACCCTATTGAAAATATCGGGGGAAGTCACTGGCATGTATATCCACAGGTCCACAGGTTGTCTCTCTCACACACACATATTTCTAGATTAATCTCATACTGACAGCATCTCCATCTCCCCTCCTGTCACAGGAACTCTGTAAGGACCCCCGTCTCTTTGTGGATGGCATCAGCACCCAGGATCTACACCAGGGGAGTCTGGGTAATTGCTGGATGGTGGCGGCCACATCCTGCCTGGCCACGGAGCCCTCCCTCTGGAAGAAGGTATGATTCCAGCCAGTGGGCCCAAAAATGTACTTAACTGCCATTTTCACATATGGTAATTATTTTTGTTACATGCACTGTATTGAATTCAAATTGAATTGAGCCTAAAGTAGGGCATAGCAGTGGTGCTGAAGTTAGGGATCGATTCCACCAATCAGAAGGTTGCTGGTTCAAATCCCATGAATACCAGAAGTGATCTGACTCTGTTGGACCCTTAACCTGTGATTGTGCCATCCTGGGTATTACGTTAATCTATGTCCAGCCCTGCAAGGAGGTCCCCTAACTTAGAGGGGAAATTTGGGGGTTGGTGGCATGATTGGTACTGTAGCTACCAGAAAAGAAACCCCCACTGTTCCATTCAGACTAGTGTGGTGCTGAGGTGTCACCTGCCCTGTTCTCATCCCTGAGGTGGTTTGCCATGTGGTGGGTGCAGTGTGCACTCCTTTATTTGCCATTTGCAGTGCACACTCCTTTATTTGCCAATTGCAGTGCACACTCCTTTATTTGCCAATTGCAGTGCACACTCCTTTATTGGCCAATTGCAGTGCACACTCCTTTATTTGCCAATTGCAGTGCACACTCCTTTATTTGCCATTTGCGCAGGTACTGAAGTACAAGTACACTGGAGTTCTTGCACAGTAAAGATAACACAACAAACAAGACTATGATGTACAGAAAATTGCATTCAGGCTTTTACTAAAAATAAAGGTTGGATGAATGGATGGATGGATGGATGGATGGTTGGATGGAGAAACACCATGTTCTAGTGAAGTTCCCCTCAAGTCTCTTGTCCTGGGGCATTGAGACAGTGAAGGAGGCAACAAACCCAACACAAGATTATAATTCCTGACCTCATGAAGGAATAACTGAGAGCAGCTGCCTCACATGTTCTCCCATCTCCCAGGTGATCCCAGATCATTTGGAGCAGGAGTGGAACCCCAAGTGGTCAGACCAGTATGCCGGAATCTTCCACTTCCGCTTCTGGCGTTTCGGCCGCTGGACGGATGTGGTGATAGATGACCGGCTGCCGGTCAGCCAAGACGGCACGCTGCTCTTCTGCCGCTCGGCCACGCCACGCGAGTTCTGGAGTGCCCTACTGGAGAAAGCCTACGCCAAGTGAGAGCATCACCACAGGGGGGAGCTAGTGCACCCATGCTGTCAGACAGCAATGAATCATTTACAGATATGAATACTATGGGATGTTTCAGGAGAGCAAGACATGATACATTCATGATGCTCAGTATCAATGCATGATAACTGATAGTCAACACAGTCATTTTACAGCCTAATTAAGTATCTTGATTTTCATCTTCAGCTATAGGGGACGATTATTGAATAGGATCAGTTGTTCGAAGGGATGCAGTAATCTTCCTATGTAAGTTAGATTCTCTGTCTGTCTGAACCCTGCGCTGGGGGGGGGGCCCCGGGCCCCCCCCCCCGGCCGGGCGGGGGGCGGGGGGGGGGGGGGGGGGGGGGGGGGGGGGGGGGGGGGGGGTGGGGGGGGGGGGGGCGGCGGGCGCGGCG
>JAODLD010000002.1:25801607-25816436 GCA_026781065.1 Mormyrops boulengeri | reverse complement strand
TAAGGACAATACTGGACTTTCCCTCACACCCGCTCCACTATTCGCTGAGCAGCCACAGGAGCTCGTTCAGCAACAGGCTAAAACTTCCATGCTGCACAACGGAGAGACACAGGAAATCATTCCTATCGGTCACAATAAAACTGTTCAACTCTCATATCTGAGGTTAACAGAACGGTTTTATTTTATTGGTTATTTTATTATTTTTATTTCTTTTACTTCAGTTACTTTATTGTTCTATAGTTCTATCAGGAGTTTGTTTTGTAATGTGAGACAATTTCCCCCCGGGGATTAATAAAGTAATTCTGATTTAACATTGTAGATTTTTTGCTTTCATTTTTATGAAGATGATGATAATGGAATATGCAAGTCATCTAACTCAGAACCTGAATCTGAAATATAAGGATACCATAAGCGATTGCAGCTCATGTTGATTTGATCCTAAAGAAGCCCTTTGATGGACCGTCAACCTCCAAGACAGAGACCGATCGCAGTAGAGCAAGCAGATGACATTTTGTGGTGTGGACATTTCTTGTGACTCCTGTGTGATGAGGCTGCTTTCCGTTTCAGTTCCAGAGTCGCTTCTGAAAATGGAGCCAGTCGGAAATGCTTTGTATGTTGGAAGGTCATCTTGGCAAGGTATTCCACTTTTCCCAGCAGAGGACATGTCCTGTATCTCTCACCTGCACCATCAAAGCTTTCACCTTTCTCTTCCTGTCAGGGTATATGAGCGTCCTGCCTGGCCTCGTCCCTCTTGCCATGATTGCTTTGGGTGAGCTTTCAGTTCCCTTGGATAGTAAGAGTAAGTCTTACTGATCTAGTTTAACAACAACTTTCATTTGTTGGATGCACTGTGTTTTCTCTCAGGGAGTTTGCACATCAATGATTGTCCCAAGCAGCCCTACATTCCCATCTACCTGCTGGTGTTTGGCTTGGTCGGCTTACTATTACAGGTGCAGCACTTTCTCAGCAAATTCTGCACCCAATGCCAGAATGCAGTTGCGGAGAAGCTGAGCACCGCCTGCCGTTTCCTGCTGTGCCTGTTTGCTGTCTGCTGGCTGATTACAGGTGAGGGCTGCAGAGTTGTGGGGGAAACCGGCATTTTATGAGGGTGGGTGTGTGAAAATCCACCTTGACACGGAAACTAATGATCGAAAATTGATGTGAAACAAGTAAAATGGTTCAGACCTGCTGTTAATCAGCTCACAATCACCCTCTTTTACCATTAGGTTTTAAAAGTGGAATTTATGTGTTGATTGTTTTACAGGCAGTGTCTGGGTATACAGTATTTTCCCCCCAAACTATGAATCTCCTCGGAAGCCAGATTACTGTGAGAAGACTATGTATCTGTTCGCCTTCTGGTCCAACAATGCCATCTACGTGTTCACAGTCTTATTAATTATTTATTGTGCCTGTAGTTTTCTTTATAAAACCTTGTGTTAGACAGGTAAAAACCACAGCAGGTGAAATCCCACCTAATTAAGGCTTTATTCTTAATTCCCTTTGATTCTGGCCTCTGTATTCCACTCCATCAACTGTTGACTTCTGTCCAGTCTACATTTTAGAAGAACATTAATGCTTACCTTCCCAGTATGAAAGACTGATGACGGGATTCACACAACCTCATGCTACTGTTTCCCTTGAGGGGATATTGTGGGAGAAGCTTCATCTTTAAACAGATAATGTCAGCCAATCCTTGCCTGTACAGCACTCCAGGGAAAAGCGTCTGCTAAATAAGTGTGAATGCAGTATACTTTAGATATATACTTTTCGTTCAGTTTTTTTAGCCTAGTAACCTGCCAAATAAATAAATGTAAAATATCAGTTCTGGTTAATATGATTTTTTTCTTCACAGAGCTCTAATTTCAGCTTTAGTGTCCATGTGTAATCTACTTAACCTGAATTATATATATTGTGAATTGAGGTGAAGTGTCCCCCTCCCCCTTTTGTATTGTGTAATTTTGAATTCTGTCTATAAATGCTGGTACAATGCACGAAAACTTTCTGATTGAAGAACAATAAAACTTAAGTGACAATGCAATGATTTGAACTACAAACTTGAGTACAAATACTCTTCTTTGCAGAATAACGTAAAAGCCAATGTCCAGCACACAGCCAACAGTGGAATAGGTCTCCCCTGATTCCATACAACAACCCTTAACTGGTATATTAATGTGCTTCAAATACCATGTCAGCTCTTATTGTGTTTCCATTGTCTGTCAGATGCTAATCAATATAGGCTGTAGGAATACTATGGTTGTGAAAAGCATAACCAAGTTTAGCAGTAAAGAGGCTGTCTAAACTGATTAAACTCATCCAGTATTATCATCCGGTTCCCGTAACACGAAATGAAGAACAACTCTTTGAATAAACATAAGGGAAAGAAATCACTGTAGTGAATGACAGGGCCAATGCTAGAGATTGTGGGCCCTTAACCCAGACCAATCCAATTATGTTTGAAAAGTTTTCGGGCCCCTGTCAGTCAGTGGCCCTCGGAATTGTCTTAAATTTCCCCCCTGTACGGCGCCCCTGGTGAACAACATCAAATTGTTCATTTAAAATCTCATTCAAAGACACCTAAAAGATCATTCATGAACATACCAGGGTTGACCCACACCAGATTACTTATTAGTTCATTGCTTCAGAGCAGAACTGGCTTTTCTCTTCCTCTGTTATATACTATTTAAGAGCCTAGTTAAAAGGCAGCATGGCTGTATCTAAAGAACTGCTTCACAGTAGAGTGTGTCCAAAGCATGCAGAAACACTTTGGTTCATAATTAACTAGATAAGGTCAAAATGCGAGTTGGTGCAACTGGTCACACAAAATAGTCCTTGGTTTGTAACAGCTTCCATCGAAAATGACAGGCAAGTAAACCGACATACAGACCATTTCATTTATCTAATTCTGCTTAGCAAGTCATTAGGTGCTTTATGCACATCAATGATATATAAACTGTTTTATTTTGTTGGGTTACCTGGGCAGTCAACAGATACATATGCTAATTTTTTTTTTTAAAGGATTTTTTTAGGAAAAACACAACGACTGGCAATAATATTTTAGCAGCATATCCTAATGGAAACAGGGATGAAATAGGAAATCCTGAAAATAAAAATGAAAAACATAAAGTTAAATCAACATGAAACCAGTAAATCCTGGATTCAGATGGGATTTTGTGTTTCCGTCTTCATATCTGCCTGTACTATCCATAAAGCTTCCAGACTTACTTAAAATAATATACCAACCGTAATGTAGAACAGATTTCTTCTGTCTCCAGATTTTCATTTTAAGGTCTCGGTAAAAAAAGTCGAGTAAAGGCTATGGCCTTAAACCCAGAGGGACCTGTGCAATCACACATGCGGCTGGTTTCTAAGTGCTTAAACGTAAAAAAGACATTACATATTTGATCAATTTTCTGGTTAAACACGTTGAATGATACTTAGCTTTTTTGTTTTTCATTTTCTCTTCATTTTCCATGACTCTCCATGCCAGTGCAGCGCATACAGATTCTCCGCTACTCAAAGAACTCATCTCAAGGTGCCTGCAGGTTCGTGACCTGGCCTACTGTCCCTACAGCCGCTTTCCTGTAGGTGCTGCAATATTAACCGTAGGGGGCGCTATAATCACAGGTAAGATTTAGCAGATGGCTGGATTTTAACTGGAGTAATTTTGGTCAGGCCCTTCCGTTGATTATCTGTTATGTCACAGACGAAGTGTGTTTGCTTCAGGCTGCAACGTGGAAAATGCATCTTACGGACTGACAGTGTGCGCAGAGAGGTTAGCATGTCAGAAGGCTGTGGCTGAGGGACACAGGAACTTCTCTGCCATCGCAGTCACATGGTGAGGAATTCTGCTCAGTAAATGAGGTGGTAAACCTTTCACTGGCAAAAGCAAAACATGATGCTAAAGACTTCAGTGCAGCTGTCTGAAGATCCAGGGTTGACTCCCGATCTATATTTCTGTCAGGGAATACCTGGACACTTCTGAAGGGATACAGGGACACTTCAGTGAGTGCTGCATAACTCTAATTGTGTTTTCTTATATACTGAAGTCTATGGAGTAAAAATAAGTGGGTGATTGACACTAAACATGTTAGAGGTTGTGTGCGATTCTGTTGTGGATGTCATGGTCACAGGAGGTTAACAAGGCAGGCTGCAAGTGACCTTTCCAAAAAGGAAGTAAGAAATACTACTTCTCATTTACATGCAATAGTTTAGCCAACACTCAACAGCTAGTCATACTATAAGTATCGTTTAAACTACACCACAACAGCTCCCTCTGCTGTGCCTGGTAGGTATAATCTGTTTTCATAGCATTTGTTGGATGTACATGAGCTTTAAAATCAGCGTTTCACAATGCCGTCCTCAGAAACCCACGGGCAGATTTTGCCCTCCAAACAAAAATGTGGACTGCTGGCAGGGGGCTCGGAGGGAGCAAAAACGTGGACCGGCTGTGGGTCCTCGAGGACCGGATTGGGAAACACTGTTTTAAAGTATTTCTCTGAACTGTTAGTGCACTACAGTTTATTTGATTTTTTAATCATTTTTTGTGTTTCAAATCAGTATTACTACTTTGATATAAGACTTGTCTTTACCAGAGATTTAACAACAACGTTTCATTTTTGAATCATGGCCCTAAAATAAATACTGAGAAATCATCTGTCTGGCCTTTGTGTAAAACCTAAGAGGCAAAGTAATTATACAGCCTTCAATTCAATGTGCAGTTTTGAAACCCTAATATTAGAGTATAATAGGAACAGCACAGGCATGTCTGGACTCATTGTGGTGTGTGCGTTCTTTAGCGATATCAAAGACCAGTTTGTCGGCCCCTGTGGAGCTTGTCGGCAAGTGTTGATGGAAGTGAGTATGGTGTCTGCGCTGGTAGTTGCCATGGTTACAACTCAAGGTGTTTACATTCCTACTCAAAAGATGTAGTTTTATTACTAACAAACCACCACCTTTTGGCAGCATGAGACACAAATGCTTTGTATTGAATGTTTCCAAGGCTGGATTTTCTATGTCTTTCAGTACACACATGTTTTGGAATGTGCAATTTGCCAATATTACTTCATCATAGCCCCCCCCGCCCCGTTTAATCTGTGTGTTCCTCTCTTAGTTTGGATCACACTGGGATGTCTATTTAATTAAACCAGATGGATCTTACCAGAAAACCACCCTTCAGGAATTGCTACCACTGGCCTTCACTCCTGCTCACCTTAAGGATTAACTGCCAAACCCAAATACAGCTTCCGAAGAGTCTTGTGGCGAGAGGAGAAAAGACAGCTTCTTCCCGTGAAGGAGGATGGAAAACTTTATTAAGAATAAAAAAATTCTGAGCAAAAAAGAACCCGCTACAGTCTGATATTAACAGCTACTTGTTCCTACACTTATTTGCAATTCTGAGTTTTTTTTTATTATCATTATTGTAAACGGACAGACATTTTGAAAACACCCTCCGCTCCGTGTTTTAGACCTCGAACCTAGTCGGGTCGATCGTGTAATTGTTATTACAAAGTTAATATATGTAAAAAAAAAAATAAAATAATAAAATTAAAAAAAACACACACACGGTGTTTTAGTGTCAAGATTTCAGTTTGTATGGTTTTATTTCCCTTTTAGTTTATTGCTTTTTAATATGTCATATTACAAACTAGTTCATGTATGGAGTTAAATAAGTAACCAGTCAAGACATCAAACGTATATGAATTTGTAACTTTTGGTGGATTAAACGAGATAAAAGAATTAATTAGTTATCTGAAAGATGTTTGTTTTCATGGCTAAGGTTTTGATAACATATTTTAACTTACTGGTATGCCTAGGAGGTACTAAAAGGTGACGAATCCCTAAAGGCAGCATAGAGCGATCCCGGGAAAAGCCGTCATTTCCGGTATTGTGACATCAGCATCTATTTCCGGCAACATGGAAGCGGTAGTGAGTGAAGTTGTCGCCCCTGAAGACCTTCTGGTAAATGCCTTCTGTTCATCTAATGATGGTTGAGGTTAAACGTCAATAGGAAACAGGCCGATGAGTTGTGAAATACGCAGGAACTGGGAGCTTTCCTTGTTTAGATGTCTTGTTTTTACGTTACGAACACATCGATTGCCATTGAGTAAACAGCTGTTTCAGCGGGTTGGGCCGTCACATGATTGCCTCTCGTGGTGAAGCAGAATCACTTATAACACGATAAAGATTGCAAGCAGCTCGTTGACAGCCATCCAGTTTCAATGAATAAGTTTGTGACTAAAATAGGCCGCAGAAGTGGTTGCCTAGTTTGGTTCTCCATTAGACGTCGCGCGTACCTAGCTAAATGTGCCCGACATTGAATGTAAATATACAACTAACTGGTTCCGTTTAGTAAAACAGTATAATGAATCTACATGTCATAGCCCTTAATGTAATCGGTCGTAGCCCTTGACAAATCTAGCTATTTAATGGTTTTAACAAACAACAAAGAGAGTATTCAGATGATTTCGGGTATCCCTGTCGATATTCAATGTTAATGAATAAACGTTTTAGATGTGTGCATTAGAATTGTTTGCCGTCCCTGTTTCAGAAATTCGAAAAAAAATACAATGCGGAGCTGGCCAAGGGAAGCCTGTCTAAAGATACAAAGTTCGAGTACGCCTGGTGTCTGATTCGGAGCAAGTACACTGATGATATAAAGAAAGGGATAGAGCTGCTAGAAGGTAAGGAGCCGAGGTGTTGAAAATGCTTTGCCACGCCTGGCCAATCTGACGCCGGTTTACGAAAAGGCATGTTTTAGGGAGAAGGGTCACCATTGCTCTGTGTACTGGCTAAACATGAATGCGTCAAAAATAACAGTGACCTAACGCATTATTATGCTGACAGTCTTGTTGCAGTGCGTTTCTTTTTAATTTTGCTAACTTTCTTATAGACCTGGTTCACAAGGGCACAAAGGATGATCAGAGAGACTACCTGTTCTACCTTGCAGTTGCAAACTACAGACTGAAGGTGACGTAATCGTGTCGTTGTGTTGACCCCCATGGCTGTAGGTTGTAGGCTGTAGGAATTCGGTATTAATTATTGCATTGAGCTGTGGCGAACACGTCACGGGTTAAAATTCCAGGAAGGACTCTATTGTACTTGAATTCTTGGTAAACATCCAGTGATACTCTTGAGTAAATAGGATAAACAGGAGGCCATGGTACTTTAAAAGGATATTTTTAATATATGATTCAGATTCAGATGCTTTATTGTCCTTGTTGTTTCCACAGCAACGGAATTGAATATGTATATGTACTGTTTGAGTGCTGCATGTACTTCAGTCATTAGTTTCTTCCTGTGGTTCTGTACCTGTATCGTAAAAAACACTAAGGCGTGCAAGTGTAATAATTACTGCTTATTTTCTTTGCACCTAAATGTTTTTGGACATATTATAGCTGGTCATGGATTTTTGCTGATAAAAATGAGAATCAGGTTACAGGGCTTGGCTATTAGTCTGAATTTAGAAGAACTTGTTTTGATCCAGTGTTGCAAACTTGCATTTTCCTGCTACCCGTGCCATGCCGCTCACTTGGGAATTCTTCCCTATCGCTGGCACTTGCAGGAGTATGAGAAAGGCCTGAAGTTCGTCCGGATGCTACTGCGGCAGGAACCAGGCAACAAGCAGGCACTGGAGCTGGAGAAGCTCATCGACAGAGCCATGAAGAAAGGTGAGTATCAACGTGGCTGTGTTAGGGAGACACCCGTTTCACTCTGAATGGTGCCGGTTTGTACTCCACGCTTGCAATGCATGCGCTTATGCGTGCTGTTGCTACGCAAGTGGTGTTGGTGCTCATACTTATGCGAGTAGTTTCCGTCAATCTGGAGGATTAAAAGTTATGTCCAGGGCAGCGCGAGAAAACCATCTTGGTCGACTCGTTCGTTTTCGGTCTTCCTTGTTTGTATGAGGTTGTGGCATGAAATGTTTTATACTTGCTGGCTCCACTGCAAGTTGCTGATTACTTAATACTGCAGCAGAATTCTCTATCATACCCACTGCAGCACTTCATATTGGTGCTCTGCCATACATCACTTTACCACCTCGCGTTAAATGTTGCATTATATGTTGTTAGATTTCTCGTTGTCATTAGTATTTCATGCTCAGTATCGCGGCTGTACAATGTAGGAAAAAATACAAATTTTTACAATAAATATTGCAATATTTGTAAAGCAAAAAAGTTCACTAATTAATTTCTCACAAACATGTCTATGATTTAAACAGCAAGGATAAAAATGATTATGGCTTGGGAAACATATACAGAGCTCATGCAAAAGTAGAAGCGGTGAACATTAAACTAATTTTAAACATATACTAGATAATCATGAAAAGGATGATCATTAAAATGGCTAATCTTGCGAGTTTTGTTTCCTATAATAGAATGTAAATATTCTACAGAAACGTGAAGGCATTCAAGAAAGGATTTCACTGTACCTTATACAAATGACACTGCTTTGCTAACTCAGATTGAACTGGGAAACAGAAGAAACTTAAAATGGCATAAAATTTTGAAGACACTGCACACAAAGGCACACAATAGTGTTCGGAATATTTTTTCTTTTGACGCTGAAAATATTTTATGTTTTGAATACTTATTCACTTATTCTTTAAAAAGAAAAAAAACATGCTACTTTAATACTAACTGTATCGTATATAAACACAGTCCTGGGACAAAAGGTGATCATACTGCCCCCAAGATCTTTGGTGGAAGTGCATCACGCGTAGCAATAATTGCTCACTTGGGTGCACAAAAGACATGCGAAATCACAAACACGTTGCAAGCAGCACGGATAAACTAGCCCTTAGAGTGAAATGGGTTGATTTAAGGGACAATTTTTGGGGGTGGGGGGGGTTGTGGTTTTTTTTGGTCACTTAATACATAAATAATGCATAAATGGGTGATTAATGAATATTATGTTATCTCTCTCTGATCCATTCAGACGGCCTAGTTGGCATGGCGATCGTGGGCGGGATCGGTCTCGGAGTGGCTGGATTGGCAGGCCTTATTGGTTTGGCTGTTGCAAAATCCAAATCCTAAAGATGGGACATCTCCTGCACTCTTTGTCCTTCCCATCAGAAGCATAATTCCTGCCAGGCGTGGGTTTGATTTCGTATTTGAAATTAGTTAACCATTTAACCAACGCTTTTATAGTAGATAACATCTTTCACATGGATGACCCTTTTTTTTTGGCCTCTTACAACAAGTAATTCCTCCAAGTTTGTTAAATGACTTTTTCTTTTTTATGTGATGTTCAAAAAAACCTATTACTGCTATGACTTGGAACACTAGAATTTTATACAGTATTATGTAGAGATTAGGAGGAATTTCGGCGAGTGAATAGTTTGTAGGTAACCAGATATTACTGGTGATACTTTAACAAGCGTGTAACATTCTCACTATATAATTTATATATTTGACAGTAAATACTGACAGTAAATAGAATTGTATTCATTCATGAGAAAGGAGCAGATTCCATTGTGCCATGACTTTGGTTTTATCTTGATATTTATTAATGCAAACAAACTTGCCTGGTAGCTCATCTGAACGAAACTGTATAAAACGAATTCTGAGATTTGTTTGTCCCTGATATTCAGGCTGATCATAGTTACATCAGTTATGAAAATTAGGCTTGTATACAACTTATGGTCTATAGGTTTAATTCTTTTGAATTAATAATTGCATTTCAGGATGTTTTGGCCAACATCTCTGGTATGATACCCCATATGTCTGTTAATATCTATATATAATGTATACTTATGATATGCTTCATCTGTAATAATTCTTAACATATGTATATCCCTGGTGTATTTTTTCCAACTATACACAATATATAGCAAATATATACAAAGCACTTCTGTATGTTTAAAAGTTAGAGGCTACTTTTATTCTTTTTGATTTAATTTTCTTTTCTCATTTTGATTTATGTATAATTTTACAACAGTGATCATTTGACACAAAATGAAAAGGGAATTAATTAAGGTATTTTTTCTACCCTGAGAGGGACATGTTCTCGTATTGTAAGTAAAACTGTAATTCACCAGGAAAATAGTTTGGTTGGACTTTTGTGGCTGATCGACTTTTGTTTTATTTACTTTTGCTGTTATTCAGTGTGATATTCGATGCTGAATCATTGGGACAAATGTAATGTATTCCGTCCACAAAACATTGTGTAGTATGATAGGAGAAATGAGACTTCAACCCCCCCCCACTGTCAGTCAATGAGTGATTTCACCCATTTCCTTTTAGATACTTTATCGATTTAAGTGATTACCACTGTACACAGTCTAGCCTGTTATGGGACTCAAAGGGGCAGGATCCTGTGGGAGCATGATGTTAAACAGACAGACCTTGCCTTCACAGAGTACACAGCAGGGGCAAGGTGGCGTAAATGGGGTTGTTCAATATAAGCTTTATATCAAGCAAGGTTAAACCTCACAGAAGACACCTCAGGTCTAAGATGAGCTGGTAGCTTTAGTTGTACCCTGTGCGGTTTATAACGCTAGCCTGCCACCTGTGTTATGCATTTTCTTGTGGTTCTGTACTACAAATAAAAGTTATATATTGAGTTCTAAATGTCTGGTCATCTGTGTCACGCCCAGAAATGGCGTTTGTTTCCTATCAATGTTTAAACTTAGTTTTTCTTTTAAGATTTTATTGAATAGCAAAGGTGAGAGGAGGTAAGCACATTTCTCAAAATTCTTGCTTTGCAAATTGCATTTAAACTTTGCTTCACAGACACATTGAAGATTGTAAAACGTTACAAATTGACATTAAAACATTTGAACAGGAATCCATATAATTCAGCCTTTGTTTATATTTTTAAGGATTGTTCCTCCTTAAAACCTTAAAGTAGGATTTTTTTGATCCTTTATTAATCTCAGTGGAAAATGTCAATATTTGTGCGTAATACTGTAGCATAAAGAGTATAGTTTAAATTTTGAAATAACCTGATTATTCTAAAGGAAGAACACTTAAACCTTAGTTATTAGGGCCATGGGGCTTAAATTTTGATGAATATTGTCTGGATAAGCCTGAGCAAGAATCACACACATCAAGACATCTTTCAATACTGGGTTTCAGAATCTGAACAGTATAAAGGTCATTGTTGATAATATGAATATTTTTATGACTGATTCTTTTGGTTGTCTTCTAGGGTTGCAAAGGGGTGGAAAATTTCCAAAAAGTTTCCATTCCGTGGGTAGTTAAGATGGGGGAATTTTGGAAATATTCCAAGTTGGAATTAATGGGAAAATTCCCAGAATTTTGCCACAATATTGTCTTCTCAGTATGATGTTTTACAGTCTGCTTTAGAAGAATGCTGGAATCTTGTCAAGAAAACAGAAGAGAAATGACCCCTCATGAATAGTAAAGTAGTCTGTTTTATAGAAAGGCCTTAATAATAACTTAGAATGACTGAATACTTTTGGCATTAATCCAGTTTCAATTTCCTACTTCATCCATCATCACAGGGTCTTAAATTAGTTCTCATATTCGAATGAGCTAATTAGATTGGTCTGGGGAACAAGGGCTGATACCATGAGCAGACTTGGCCCACGAAAGGCAGAACCTATAACCTCTTGCATGCGCGCCTGCTGATGTAAACACGTGCCCAGACTTTGGTTACTGGCTTCCTGCTCTTTGGTTAAGTCTTGGTTAACTTTCGCCAAGTTTCATCATAGAGATAGCATTATCCAACTATATATCAAAAGCAACACTGGCAGGAATTTGTTTCCATTGAACAGTTCCAGAAACACGTGAGAGCTGGGAAATATAGAAACTGTTTTACAGCCATAAAGATTGCAGTCTATTAGTGATTAGACTTTATCTCTACTGTCAGGTTACTTATTAAACATCACTAAATGTGAAGCAGACAGTGACAAGCCCTTTCACAAACACCTCAGACTAAAGAATGTCCTGACGGTGTTAGCTTATAGAATATAATTGGCAGCCTTGTTACTGTAGACAGTGGCATCACAGCATGGTGTGTTTTTATGACTGCAATTGCCTGGAAAACATTGCATGCTGATTATCTGATTTTTTGATACTCTACATTTAAGGTTTCACAGGAAAGCAGGCACACTTCCGTTTTTCATGATTGCTTTTTCAGTGTGGATTACGGTAAGCCTGGAGCATGTCCCAGGAAACACATGACACAGCTTGCAAACTGAAAAATGCTGAGTTAAGGATTTAAGGTACTCCAGTTTAAATGGACTTTATTCATTTTGGTGAACCCAGACTACCTTAAATCCAACAAGTCATCCAGCTTAACAAGAATTCTGACTTTTTTGATACAGGCCCCTGGGTTAACTGGCAACTCAAATATTGGACAGAACACACCCTGGGTTATTTTGACCCTGGTTCGTGGCTTACGCAGTTTAACCACTGGGTTGTAATGACTACCCAGCTCTGGGTTACATTTGCCACTGGTACTGAGTTGTTCATTTATTATTTGGAATGGAAATTGATTACAAATATTACTAATTAATCACACAGTTTTCAGCGATTAATTAAGATTAATTAATTAAGATTCAACTGCACATCTCAGGCATATGCAACAAAAATCTGCACAGAATCAAAACACATTGCTACTGTTTCTTCTGCGACGTGGACGCTGCAGGTTTCGTCGCAGTGCGTAATCTGCGACGTCAGCTCAAACACCACAATAAGCTTTACCATTTTAACTATTATGACTTGACAAATAGTAAATGTTATTGTAAATATTTATTGCTGTTAACAGAATTAAGTTTCAGAACATGAATATCTAGCAAGCCAGTGAACTTGGCACATTGGTGTCTACAGTAATCACCTGCTGAAAAAACATTATCCTGTATTTATCTCGAAGTTAAAAACAACCAGGTCCTCTTGCATGAATAAATAAAGTGTAATTTTTAAAGTGCATATGAACATATAGTGCAAAAATAAGACATAATGCACCGGAAATTCGGCTTGATGACATAAATATGATGCGATTTCAGCATTTAATTAATTGTAAAAATTGATATAATGTGTTTATATCTGTATATAACTTTGTTGTGCCATTAAATATCTACATCTAATATACAGTCAAGTCCTATCTTGACTTAAGAGTTGAATTGAGATTTGCCTTTTTTGACCCAGGATTTGACTTGGAACTTGAGCGGTAAGATTGGTTATTTGAAAATCAATGACTTGTTCCCACCTTTGGTATAGGCTACCTGTTCATTTTGATATTGACTGTATACATTCGTTTATGCGTATGCAACTGAAATTGGCTAAAGGTGTTTTCCCTTCAGTCAGTAAGTTAGATGAGACCTGTATTCTCCTGACAAATTTGTTCATATTTTTAAAACCAAAATCCTGGGTGGGACAAACACCACTGTTTTGAATATTGGGTGAGATGGTCCCGCCCGCCCCTCTATGAGTAACGCCTAAGGCTGGGTCAAAAACATAACCCAGAGGTTTGGACAGGCCCAAATACTGGGTCAGAACTCAGAAACCCCCGGCATTTTTAGTGTGTTCTGATCGATGTCAGATGTAGACAAGGTTGCTGCTGAGGTTTCTGGTTATTGACTTCAAGAACTTTCATACATGGAGATTGTGTACTTTGGAGATGTTGAAATTTCATTCTCACATCTAACAGTGAGTTCCGGTGCTCATCTATGGTGTGATTAGCTTAATTGCAAGAATTCACCTTCACTGTTCTTCCCCAGACACAACATTTCTCAGTGTTGCTTTTCTGCTTCACTCCAGGTCTCAGGCGCAAGGATGAGATCTAATGATGACTGTAGTCATGTATCAGACAAAATCATTTTATTATATGGACAAATTATTTTTTAGTTAAGTGATGTTTGGTTATAGCATTAAGAGAGAACTTAAGGTAGAACTTACGAATGACGTAGCATTAAGAAGGTTTTGAGAAACCAGGCCCTAGTTAGAATTATTTTTTAGTTATGTGATGTTTGGTTATAGCGTTAAGAGACAACTTAAGGTAGAACTTACAAACGACATAGCATTAAGAAGGTTTCAAGAAACCAGGCCCTAGTTAACAAAAAGTTTAGAAGGATATGCTGATACACCAAGCATAGGAAAACTACACAGCTGCCTAGGGCCTGATCAGCGCAAAGAGGACCAAACAAAGTCATGAAAAATATGCGTTATATACACCGCTGGCTCCAGCTATAGGCAGTATAGGCTGTTTCTTAGTGTAGGGAAACACACTAGGGACTGAGAGGCTACAAGACAGAGGGGGAACTAGGATAGATAGATAGATAGATAGATAGATAGATAGATAGATACATACATACATACATACATACATACATACATACTTTATTTATCTAGAAGGAAATTTAGGTGTCCAGTAGCTTATACACAGTATACATACAGATAGACGCACAGACCTATGACATTCACACATACATACAAAAATAAAATAAAAGAATAACAATTGTGTGCAATTACAGTAAAGTTAGATATAAAAGTTAGATATCAAAATAAAAATTAAGCATCCGAATGAAGGCATGGTATAGAGGGCAGTGTGCTGTACAGGCCTAAACACTTAAGTCCCTCACACTCCTCCCCTTCCATGTGACGTTGAAGAGCTGTATGACCATAGGGACAAAGGGCCTTTTGAGGTCTGCTCTGCATGACAGATACAGGAGCCTACTACTGAACATGCTCTTCTGTTTGGAGAAAGTGGTGTGCAGAGGGTGGTGGTCATTGTCCAATATTGAGAGCAGTTTGCTCAGGGTCCTCTTATCTGCAACTGATGTCAGTGGCTCCAGCTCCATGCCCACCACAGAGCTAGCTTTCCTCACCAGCCTGTCCAGTCGTCCAGCATTCCTCTTCCTAGTGC
>JAODLD010000002.1:25748246-25760806 GCA_026781065.1 Mormyrops boulengeri | reverse complement strand
GGGGGGGGGGGGGGGGGGGGGGGGGGGGGGGGCGTTGTATTGCGGAAACCTGGCTGATTACATCCTCGGATGATGTGCAGTCCAATTCTGTCCTTAAAATCACTTTGGAAGGCAAAAGTTAATAAACCACAAACACTGTTGCCATTATACCTTAGGGGGAAAATGACTACATTTTCCAAACCTGCACAACTTCACTCATTATCATTATTATTAGTACAGTAATGTGTCGCTAAATGACAGGGATATGTTCTGAGAAATGTGTGGTTAGGCGATTTCGTCATTGTGCGAACATCATAGAGTGTACTTAGACAAACCTAGAGAGCATAGTGTAAATGAAGATAAAAAGTACAATATAGTAAATGCACTATGTACTGTACATAATTGTATGTGCTATGCTCTGTAGCGCCATAGGTTTGTGTACATCAGCATCATCTGTTTCCCTATGTTGCTAGGTGACAGGATTTATTGAGTTTGAGTGTGAATAGGGGTTTTTAAACAGTAGATCAGTAGATTGGTTAACACGTTAGTGTGGTGCATTGTGGTGCTGATGATGTTCACAGAAAGAAATGACAAAACAAAAAATAATAGCTATGGTTCAATAAAATAAAGGAAACTATCCATAATTTAAAAACAAAAGACAGATGGAGTTGAAGAGGCGAGAGTGTTGGAACGGTCTCCTCTCTGACGCTGAAAGGTCGGGTGCTAATTCTTCTGGAGTGAACATTTGGATACTTAACATTTGCAAATTTAGGGGTGGGGATATAAACCTCAGTGGAGAAACATGTAGACCAAACGTGAAAGATGAGGAAAATATTGAACTTCCTGCTCCCTGTCCAGCGGGGGACAACAAGGACGAGGACAGCAGCGTGATCCACTACGACAGCACCGCCATCGAGCGTCTGCTGGACCGCAGCCAGGACGCCACCGACGACTCGGACATGCAGAACATGAACGAGTACCTGAGCTCCTTCAAGGTGGCCCAGTACATGGTGCGGGAGGAGGATAAGGTGAACCTGGGGTCGAGGAGATGATCTTTCAGTTTGGGTGAGGTAGGGTGGTGGGGCATGTGAGAGGCTGGGGGGGGGGGCTTTCCCTCATCTTCTCCTTTGTGTGTGGGGTGGTGTCTTACCTCGTCCAACCCCCCGGTATCTCTGAGCTCAGATCGAGGAGATCGAGCGTGAGATCATCAAACAGGAGGAGAACGTAGACCCTGACTACTGGGAGAAGCTGTTGAGGCACCATTACGAGCAACAGCAGGAGGACCTGGCACGCAACCTGGGCAAGGGCAAGCGGGTTCGCAAGCTAGTCAACTACAATGATGCCGCACAGGAGGACCAAGGTACGCCCAGTTAGGGCAGAATCAGAGGGGTATGCTCCTGTAGGGGTCAGAGATACACTCATCAGAAGGGGGCGGAGCTAGTTCGGGAGGTTGAGGCTTAAATGGGAGGCGGAGCCGAGTGGTGCATAGGCCTACCCAAATAAAATGGGGGGTTATAAGGTGCATGAAGCAGAAGAGATGCAGAAATCAAAGGGTTCACACACCTGTAGGGGGCAGTAAAGAGCCGAGGTACACAAACCTGAGGAGATATAGAGAATAAGAAATACACACAGGAGAGATAGCTGAATGGTACCTGAATTACAGCTAAGACCTGGAAGATGAGTTGCAGAATTTAATCATCCTCATGCAAGTGTTTTCTCTGCTGCAATGAAAATGTTTCAAACTCCAGGCGCTGAGACTGACCCAGCTGGACCGTCTCTTTGTTGTGAAATTGTTTCTTTGTTCTTCTTTGTCACGAAGCCGGTGTATCGCTTGAGCTTCACCTGCTGCTCTTTTATTACTTGCTGCCTACCTGTTCGCTCTGCTTGTTGGAAAAACAATGATATGTTTTTTTTTCCTCCCCCACACCTAAACACCCAAGATTAGTTTATCTTAGAGGAGTGTGGCCCACTGTCCTAGCCTATTGACGGGACACTATGTGCTGTTTCAGAATGGCATGCTGATATTTCAGATAACCAGTCCGAGTATTCGGTGGGCTCCGAGGAGGAGGACGAGGACTTTGATGAGAGACCGGAAGGTGAGGAATCAGGATTTGGGGGATGGACCCCACGCAGAGCAGTACCGTTTATGGGAATGGAGGAATCAGTGATTCTGAGGGATTTTTTTCTCACGCCTCATCTCAAGGTCGGAGGCAGTCACGGCGTCAACTGAGGAATGAGAAAGACAAACCATTACCCCCCCTACTGGCCAGAGTGGGGGGTAACATTGAGGTACAATGACTGCCTCTCTTTATATGCATGTTCCCCTGTTTGTATGTTTCTCTGTCTCTCTTTGCCTATCTTAATATATGTGCCTCCCAGCCTCTTTCTGCCACTGTCTCTGCCTCACCGTCTCTTTCTCCCTGCCTCTCTCCCTCTTTCTCCATCTTTGCTTTCTCATCTCTGTCTTCCTGTCTATGCCTCCACATCTTTCTCCCTGTCTCTGCCTCCTCATCTCTCTTCCTTTATCTCTGCCTCCCTGCCTCGTTCTCCCTCTGTCTCTGCCTCCCTTTCTCTTTCTTCCTCTGTCTCTGCCTCCCAGGCTCTTTCTCCCTCTTTTTCTTGCTCTGTCTCGGCCTCCCTGTTTTTTTCCTCTGTCTCTGCCTCCCTTTCTCTTTCTTCCTCTGTCTCCCCGTCTCGTTCAGTGTCTGTCTCTGCCTCCCTGTTTTTCTTCCTCTGTCTCTGCCTCCCTGTCTCTTTCCCCCTCTCTCTCTGCCTCATTCTCCCTCTGTCTATGCTTCCCTGTCTCTCCCTTTGTCTCTGCTTCCCTGTTTTTTTCCTGCCTCTTTCTTCCTCTGTTTCTCCCTCTCTGTCTGTTTGCCTCTTTCTCTCTCGCCCGCTCACTCTCTCTCTGTCCACGGATCAGGTACTGGGCTTTAATACACGTCAGCGTAAGGCCTTCCTCAACGCCGTGATGAGGTGGGGCATGCCAGCCCAGGATGCCTTCTCCTGCCAGTGGCTCGTCAGGGACCTACGGGGCAAGAGCGAGAAGGAGTTCAAGTAAGGATGAGCGGGGGGGAGCTACCTACCTCAAGCACTTCATACTTTTATTGCTGTGTATCCAGTCTTTTCCTGCTCTTTCTCCGTTTCTCTTTACTCCCATCACTTAATCTTTATTTCCTCTTCCACACTGCCCTCCATCCATCTTTTTCTCCTTCTCAGTTTAAGCTAAGAGCCCCTTCGTTCAGTGCAGATAAACAGGGGGTGGTCACACTCAGCATTAGCATCTTAGCATAGCGGCGTTTGTCTGTAGCGTCTGACCGTAGAGCCCGCTCCGTCCCCCGGTCCCCAGGGCGTATGTGTCCCTCTTCATGCGGCACCTGTGTGAGCCGGTGGCCGATGGCTCAGAGACGTTTGCGGACGGCGTGCCGCGGGAAGGCCTGTGCCGGCAGCCTGTGCTCACTAGGATTGGCGTCATGTCGCTTGTGAAGAAGAAGGTCAGTGCTTTGGGGCATGTGCGCGCGCACACACACACACACACACACACACACACACACACACATACACACACACACACACATACACACACACACAACCACACACAGTCCATGTATTCATATCATTATGGGGACTCTCCATTTATTTCTATGGGCATAACCCTAATCTTAACTATGATAACCCTAACCCTAACCCCTACCCAGCCCTTCTGGCAGTTTTAGGTTTTTGATTGCATTCCAGGTTTTTATAAAATTGAGGTTATTCTTGTAGGGAACAAAACATGTCCCCACAAGGTAAGAGGTTACAGGTTTTTATCACATTCGGGGGAAATCTAATCCCAGCAATGTAACAATTACAAAAAATGCCACTTCAAACACAACTTCAGCCACATCCGTACATTCTCTCTTTTTACAGTAACAACCTTAGAACTTTCCAAAGAGAGCTGAATATTTTGTCTAATATAATATACATAAAAAAGTAATTATGAGATGAGAAGAAGACAGAGATTTCCTTAACTGAGGTTTAATTAGATCTGTGCTCACATACACCAGGGATTGGTATGCGTTTTGCACCACATATTAGAAAACACTCACGACTGGCAACCCTGAACATCAGACAGTGGTTATGGAGACCTGTATGTTTGTTGTAAAACCTGTCACAATGCCGCAGTGGGGACCAGTCATACATTTATCTGTACAAGTTCACTTTAATATTGAAAGTGGTGTATGGGAGAGAAGCTGTGTTATGTATTGACAGCTCAGTGTTTTCTAGAAAGACCCCGGGTCAGACACCGTTCCAGGTTAGTGAAATTTGCGTAGTGACCTCACTTCCTGTAGGCTTGTTTGCAGCTCGTTAGCCTGCGTTTCCCTTTCTCTGCCGCACCGCCTCTTGGGGGCGCCATAGTGACGGTGATGTCACGCAGGTCCAGGAGTTCGAGCACATCAACGGCAAGTGGAGCTTGCCGGAGCTGAAGCCGGAGGTGAGCATGGACTCCAAGAAGTCGTCCCGCGCCTCGTCCCCCGCCATCAAGACGGCAACTACCACACCCGAGCCCAGCTGCAACAACACCCCCTGCACCTCCAAACCCGGTAGGCGCTCTGCCGCACGCCCTCACTGCTACAATATAGAGACCAATTGGAAAAGTTTGCCGAGGATGTGCATAAGAATATGACTTCGTAAGAAAGTAGCACTTTACTGTTTAATCGTGCATCTGTTTTGCTATACAGCCTATTTAAATCTAGTCATTCAGTTATTTAATTGTGGGGCTGCAGTTCACTGCATAATCTGTTCTAATGGAATTATCAGTAATTGCTTTGGCACGGTGTTTTCACTTCCTTCCAAAAGAACAAAAATATTTGATCTCGGCTTTGTTGTTGATGCAGTGTTTCAAAAACGATCAGGAAGAGATAGAATAGTTGAGTACTCAACTGAAAGCTCAGTCCTAGATAATTATTTTGGACTACCGTACACCCCTGGATTTGGGCCAAGAAGCATCGTATTGCTATATGCTGTACAATACTGCCCCTCATAGGCACCTAGATGTACAAAATATACTGACACTGTGTATTTTAAAAAAGTCATTGCAGTGCACACCCACTAGTGGATGCTCACGCTCCACGCAGTGAAGGGCAAGTACCCACGGTTGCTCCTCATCACAGTGCAATGCTGACACCGACCTCTAATACCCTGCGTATATCTGCAGCTACACCCTCCCCGCCAGACAAACCAGAGAGGAATGGCAAGGACGGAGAAAAGGAGGAGGGAGAGAGCCCATTGGAGGCGGATAAGGAGCAGGAGAAGGAGAGAGAGAAGGAGAGGGAGAGTGGCGAGGGCACGGACTCTGCGGAGGTGGGAGATAAGGGATAAAACTTTAATAGAAGACAATTTATCTACATTTAATAATAAACTGTATGGAGAAAAGTATTGGGACACCTGGCCTTTACACCTACAGGAACTTTAATGACATCACATTCTAAATTTAGTGATTAGTTGTCATTGTTGACACATCACAACGAAATGTGTTCTCTGCATTTAACCCATACAGTATGTGACAATGTGACATAGCAGGGGGCAGCTAATTCAGCACCCTGTAGCAGTTCCTCGCTCAGGGTACCTCAGTGGTGCCTTGCTGGTCGGGAATTCGAACCTGCAATCTTTCAATTACAAGTGCGCGTCCCTAACCATTAATCCACCACTGCCCGCATAGCAGTCAATATAGAGTTGGTCCCCCCTTTGCAGCTATAACAGCTGCCACTCTTCTGGGAAGGCTTTCCACAAGATTTTGGAGTGTGTCTGTGGGAATTTCTGCCCATTCATCCAAAAGAGCATTTGTGAGGTCAGGCGCTGATGCTGGGCATGAAGACCCGGCTCGCGATCTCCGTTCTAATTCTTCCCAAAGGTATTCGATGGGGTTGAGGTCAAGGCTCTGTGCAAGCCAGTCAAGTTCTTCCACATCAAACTCACTCAACTATGGTCATTGCTTTGTGCACTGGGACACAGTCATGCTGGAACAGAAAAGGGCCTTCCCCAAACTGTTCCCACAAAGCTGGAAGCATAGAATTGTCCAAAATGTCTTGGTGTGCTGTGTACTATTATCCCGCCTCCACCAAACTTTACAGTTGGCACAATGCAGTCAGGCAGGTAACGTTCTCCTGGCATCTACCAAACCCAGACTCTTCCATCAGACTGCCAGACAGAGATGGATGATTTGTCACTCCACAGAACACGTTTTCACTGCTCCAGAGTCCAGTGGCAGCATGCTTCACACCACTCCATCTGACGCTCGGCGATGTGAGGTTTGCATGCAGCTGCTCGGCCATGGAAGCCCATTCCATGAAGCACCTGGCACAGTTTTCATGTTGGGTTTAATGCCAGAGGAAGTTTGGAACTCTGCAGTTATTGAGTCAACAGAGTGTTGGTGACTTTTACGCACTATGTGACTTAGACACTCAGCGACCCCGCTCTGTTACTTTACGTGGTCTGCCACCTCGTATCTGAGTTTATGTTGTTCCTAAACGCTTCCACCTTGCAGTAATACCACTTATAAGTGACAGTGGAATATCTAGCAGGGAAGAAATTTCATAAACGGACTTACTGCAACGGCGACATCCTATGACAGTACCAGGCTTGAATTCACTGAACTCTTCAGAACGACCCATTCTTTCACTAATGTTTGTAAACGTGACTGCATGACTAGGTGCTTGATTTTATACATCTTTGGCAATGAGTCTGAATGAAACACTTGAATTTGGTGATTAAGAGGTGTTTCCCTATGCTTTTGTCCATATAATATATATATATTGGATTGCCTTTTCAGTTTACTGCAGTAGTAACCTTTTGCTTCAGTGATAAAGATGTGATCATGTGACAAGAAGAGGACTATCCAGCATGCAGGCTGTGTGTGTTTTTATCCAAACCGGAAACTCCTTAAAACTGCCATGTTCCACAGGTTGAAGGTGTAGGGCTCAGGTTTCCCTCTGGAGCGGAGTTTGTTAAGCATGATTAACTTAAGGTGACCCCACCATGGAGCTGGTTTCATGTTTAATTCCCCTTAAATTAACTCCTCTCTGGGCATCTGTGATCCATCCATAGTTTCAAAATACCATAAAAGTAATTAAAATAAGAGATATCAGTTAGCTTTTTAAAAAGTTTTGCTCTTGTCTTTCTACAAAATTTCTGAACATTTTGTGCTTAAATTGTAAATTATAGCTGTATCTAGGTCCACACCTCCATTTAACTTTTGGCAAACTTTTTAACCTGTGGCTTCCCCTGTTTTCTTGTGAATGCTGTGTTTAGTGGTGTGTCGCTAATGCCGACTCTCTCACCCAGCCTCCGCTCAATGCTAAGGAGGCGCTGCAGGACCAGCCCACTGGGGAAAAGCCAACTGCAGATGAGGGCGTAGCATCAGGGGAGGAGTCTAAAAAGACGGGCGGCGCCTTGGCAACCACTGAGGAGAAGAGGCTAGAGGAGGAGAGGGCCGAGTCCGAGCTGTCTGGGGAAACGAGGGTGCCAGTCGAATCCCCCCCCTCCCGGGATGGGAGATCAGGTACGGGATCACTATGGGAACCAAAGAGGTTGCTTAGAGTTCACAGAAGCATAGTCATGTGGCCTAACAGGAGGTAGAATTCCATACAGATAAACATCCTGCTGTGCGATTGGCTTGGCTGGTCTTTACCGGTTCGTTCTCCTTGTAGGAGAGCCGGAGAAGGCAGAGGAGGAGAAGACGGAGGATTCTTCTGTGTCCTCAGAAATGTGCGAAAGCAAGGAGAAGCCAGAAAGTCAGGCCACAGAGGTTAAGAAAGGTGACCAACAGCTTTATATTACTTCTTACTCTCATCCTGGCATGTCTCAGAATGTCCCAAGCTTTGTTTTTGGAATTAGGTTTTGGCGCAGGGCCGACAGAGCCGACAGTATTTCCCGAGGCACTAGGTGTCATTTGGAATGTGGACGCCATGATGTATGTAGTACTGTGTAGGTTGGATACCAGTCCACCTAGCAGAGTGCTGGGTCCAGCAGATGGACATGTCTCTCAGCCTGCGGCCCTTTGTGCTCTGTGGTGCGTAAGGCTGTCATACGCTACTGCTGCATTTGCCTCCACCTGCAGAAGACGTGAAGGGAGAGAAGGAGGCCGGGAAGGAGAGCAAGGCCACAAAGGAGGAGGTGCCCAGGGGCAATGGCAAGGGCGAGCGCCCCCGGTTCATGTTCAACATCGCTGATGGCGGCTTCACGGGTAAGGGCATCGTGGTAGGAGTCTTGATGAGCTTCACAGGCAAGGGTATTGTGGTAGGGGTCTTGAGGAGTTTCACGGGCAAGGGCGTAGCGGTAGGGGTCTGGATGGGTTTCACAGGTAAGGGCGTAGCGGTAGGGGTCTGGATGGGTTTCACAGGTAAGGGTGTAGTGGTAGGGGTCTGGAGGAGTTTCAAGGGTAAGGGTGTAGCAGTAGGGGTCTGGACAAGGTTCTGGTCGCAGCTGATTGGTTCTTAGCAGAATTGGTCACCTGTGGCAGTGGTGGCACGGCGCTTGTAAATGTGCCTAGTGACATACTTTGCCATGGGTTTATGTGTCAGGTGGATAGCAGTGTATTTGCTAACTCGACAGGTCTCACTGTTGTAATCTGGTGGAATCTGGTGGGAAAATGAGTGTAAATAACACCAGGCATGAACATCCTAATTAAACAAACTGATGGTAACCATATGCCCCCGCATGTCACAGGCCTATGATTGTGTATGGCTGTGTGCTTCCCAGCAACAGGCTCCTCCCTGTGTGAAGGGCCCTCCAGTTATTTCAATATTATTCTTGGCCTGTTTTAGTAGTTCTTACCCGTTATCATTACATCAAACTCCACCCACGCATTTAACTGATTCATTGTAAACTGTACAGACTCCTTGCGAGTTGCAGTTAAAATGCTTATCCAGTGTAGCAGATCTGCTTTAAATGTAGTGCCCAGTTCTGTGCTATGTTCGCTTTCTCGGGACATTTAAGATTCTGTGCCGCGCTGTTCAGATCCCCCATCATTTTGATGTTTTCTGTAGAGCTTCACACGCTGTGGCAGAACGAGGAGCGAGCAGCCATCTCCTCGGGGAAGATGAACGAGATCTGGCACCGGCGGCATGATTACTGGCTCCTGGCGGGCATTGTAGTGTATCCTTGACGACTGTTGCTATGGACACTGCCTCTTTTCATCTCCGTGGAGAATGCGGCACTCAGAGAGTCGTGTCTCAGGATTTCGATTCCTGCAAAGTGAACCCCTGAATGCTTAGTTAGGCAATAAGTTTAATATTTAATTTTTCTTTTCATCCATCCATTTACGAAACCACTTATCCAGATGAAATCAGCAGCTGGAATATTTCGTATTAGTGATATTGTCTATTTGATTATTGCTTTAGTGTAGTTGTACTACTTAGGATCAGGAAACACACACACCCTGTCACTCAGCCAGCATGGGCGGGGCCCAAGGCCCCCCTGCAGCCCTCCACCACTGGCCCTTGACCCCTACAGTCACGGCTACGCGAGGTGGCAGGACATCCAGAATGACCCGCAGTTCGCCATTGTGAACGAGCCCTTCAAGACTCAAGCTAACAAGGGGAACTTTCTGGAGATGAAGAACAAATTCCTGGCCAGACGGTTCAAGGTGCGCGCCACTCGTGGAGCACTGCGGGGGGTTGGGTATCAAACAATGTGTTTCACGCTGCAAGGAATGCGTGTGAGTGTTTCTGTGTGTGTGTGTTTGTGCATATATTAGTGCGTGACTCCATGCATGTGTGTGTCATTACATAACTGCAGCAACAGGATGAGGAGCAGCCTGTGCGACTGCTGACTGGAGGGATATCAGCAAGTGTAACTTCCTGTTATTGTCTGCCTAACATGTTCCACATTCTGATCCTTACATCCCCATTCTCACTCATTCTGTCACTCTTTCGCCGTCGATCTCTCCATCATTCACATGGGTGTTTGTACAAACAGCGGTCTAGAGCACCCAACAGTTAAGGGATAGGATTTTTAAATATTTCTCTGATTAGTTCCAAGAACACTATGTTTTGGAGAATGTTTCGAAACAGTCTATGTCTGCCGGCTTCTCGCTGTGCATATTAAGTGTACCTTTATTCTCCTGTAAAATGTTATACTTGCTGCTGTTAGCATCTTTGTTTGGTTTGTCACTCGCCGTCACATTTTATAATCTGTGACTTTGTCAGTCCACCACGGGTCCTCAGGCTGGAGACGACTCTGCCTGGCTGAAGGCCTCCATCTGTCTGAATTTGTTTGCAACTTTAAGCTGAACTTTGAATCTCTGCAGTCTGTTTGCAGTCTGTTTGCAGTCTGTGGGTTATTACTAGTTAATTTGCTGATGAAGTCCTGCTGTCAGTTTCTTGCAGGGGTCTGGGTCTCGTGCCAAACCTTCAATGGCCATTTCACTCTCTCTGATTTACTTTGCTGGGCCTTCTTGCTAGTGTTAACCTCCTCGCTGTTCTTTCCACCCCCCCAGCTGCTGGAGCAAGCCCTGGTAATAGAGGAGCAGCTGCGGCGGGCGGCCTACCTGAACATGACGCAGGACCCCACACACCCTGCCATGGCGCTGAATGCTCGCTTCGCCGAGGTCGAGTGCCTGGCCGAGTCGCACCAGCACCTGAGCAAGGAGTCGCTGGCGGGAAACAAGCCGGCCAACGCCGTACTGCACAAAGGTGCTTGTCAGGCTGTGTGCGTTCGTGTCGCTAAGAATACTCGGTCCAGATCAAGCTTGTGGAGATCCAGGGGATAATGGCGTCTGGAAAGACTGAACGCCCGCTCACTGCCAACACCACGCGTCTGTGTCAGCTTGTCAGCGGCTCGTGTGTAATTGCAGTGCTGAACCAGCTGGAGGAGCTGCTGAGCGACATGAAAGCAGACGTGACCCGGCTGCCCGCCACCCTGTCCCGAGTCCCGCCCATCGCCGCCCGCCTGCAGATGTCCGAGAGGAGTATCCTCAGCCGATTAGCTAACAAGGGCACCGAGACCTTAACGCCCCCGGTAAGGCCACGCCTGCTCTCCTCCTACAGTCCAGAACAGCACACAGCTGTGTACAAGCACATGTCACTTATTTTTATGATCGCTCTCAGTGATCTCCCCTGAGCTAAAACGAAATGCTGAATTCTCACATGAAGCACCCACACTGTATATTTACATTCAAATATGGTTAATTCCCTGATTACACCCAGTATGTGGCTCGGCCGGTTAAGCCTCTGTGCCTGTGATGGGAAGGTCGCTGGTTTGAGCACAGCTTTGGCAGAGTAGCTACATGTCATATGGGCCCCTGAGCGAGGCTCTTAACCCCCAGCTCTATGGGCGCCACGGCACTGAAAATAATTACCTAGCCCTTTGTAAGAATGTGAGCAATTGTAATGGAAATGCAATTTCATCCATATTTGAAATGTACACAAGCACATATATGACAGCATGGGGTCTGCAGAGATACTTCAGCTTCTAATGGTGTTGAAGCTCCGCCTCCAGCTGCATCTGCTCACAGAGGTCAGGCAGATCTGAATGCCACAGGATGGCGGTGGCCGTTGGGCAGAGAGTCCACAGCCCATCCACATGTTCTTCCTTTCTGCAGCCCATCCCCCCGGGACCTTACGCCACGCCGCAAAATTTTGGGGCACCCTTCACCCCTGCCCCGTCGGGGGCCATACCTCTGGGAGGGGCCAACTACAGTCAGATGCCTCCTGGTTCCTTCATATCAGGTCAGTTTGCAGGTTTCCATTGCCTGTGGGGGGGCGGGTGGTGGAGGGATTCCAAAAGCTGGATGCAGGGGCAGGTCGAGAGCTGGTGACCTTCAGCAAACCTCATCGCTACTACGATATTGTATCGCATTTGTTATATATCTTATCTGTTTTATGCAATGAACAGCAACACTGTCTATGTTCATTAGTAATTGTTAGTGAGGCCCGCTTCGGAAAACCCGGCTGATGCAGTCCGGCATTCCGGCGGGAGGCCACAGTCCCGCCATCGCAGGATGGATCATGATTCTGGAGCAAGCCGCATGCTTTAATGTTGCTTTGCACACTCTGGAATGCTTTGATGTCGCTTGGGTTTAATGTCCGTGGAGCTGGTGCAGGGGAAGCAGTGGCTGCTGTAGATTTGAGGGGGGAGGGCACGAGGCTGTGACATGGGCTGTTGGCACCACGGGCGATTGTCACGCCGAATGCGATCTTTGTGTCAATGCGACTCCAGTTCCAGCTCCCAAAATTGTCAGAGCTGACCTCGGACCCTGTGTCCCAGCCGACGGGGCGGCCTCGTCCCCGGCTCTGTTGCCGTTCCCCTCCTCTTTATTGTCTCCTTGTCTTCATCACCTCCTGTGCTCTCCAGAACACATACACAGGCTTTACAGTGCGATGTATGGTTGTATCGTTAAAGATGTTGAACGGGATTGGTTGTGTGCCCCGTCCCCAAGAGGGGGGGGCGATCTGGAACAGAGTTCTGACGGGATCGGAGGGTCGCATGGCTTGGGGGGGGCACCCGGGATCAGGGGCCCTGGATGCGGGGGGCGGGGGGCGGGGGGGGGGGGGGGCGGCGTGGAGCGGGGTCCGGGGGTGGGTGACCGGGGGGGGGGGGGC
>JAODLD010000002.1:25703461-25723836 GCA_026781065.1 Mormyrops boulengeri | reverse complement strand
AAAAAACACCCCACCACAAAAAACACTGACTCCTGTTTTTTACCCCCCGTTTTTTTATTGGGTTTCCCCTCCTTGCGGCGGGGGGGGGGGGGGGGTGGGGGGGGGGGGGGGGGGGGCGGCAGAAAGTGTTAGAAAAAAAAAATCTTACAAATTGCTGGTCACAATTATGGACACTTGTGTTTGTCTGAATGGTGTGCTGACCTGCAAGACTTAAACCCATGACACAATCAGACTTAATCTTAGGAAGCGAGTCAGACCAGTTCACTCATTCCAATTTATTTTCGGACTAAAGCTGTAGCATTTGACATTGCTTAACACCAGCTTGGCACGACCTACCTGATGCCGTATAAAACTTTAACAGTTAAACAGCTGACTGACATTAAAGAAGGCAGAGCAATTCTATTTGGATGGACTGTCAATTTCAAAATTAAACCACAATGAACCAGTCAAAAACTTCAAAGTATCAACTTGTAGCATTGTGGGCAAACCAATTAAAACTAGTATAAAATACCAGGGTTTTACCTAACCCATTCATGTATTGGAAATTCACATCTGGCCAATTGATCAACAAGACCAATCACCAAGAATAACCATTTTCCCTCCCTTTCGATCCTCCAATCACAAAAATCCCAGCTACAAAGAACCCACCCAGCCACAAGATTGGCGGTTTGCAGGATTACCCCGGCGATCATTACGATATCTCTGCGAGTAGTTAATCATCTGAAAACCCCAAGCATGTCTTACTACTCAGACACTGCCCAGATTGGATTGGTCACACCACGCAATAGGAAGTAGATGCACAAGTTTGTCATGGGGTAATGACACCTTTGAATGAGTCAAGTAGCTGAGATGTGATGGAACAGCCGCAGTTTGCAAAGCCCAGAGCACTTTGTCACATCTGGCTAGAAGGAAGCCATAAATGAAAAATATAGCATCCCAAAGCCGACATGAAGCTAGGAAAGCACATGAATGATTATACAGAAAAACTAAGGACATGTAGTCTGATAAAGCAAATAACTTCTGAGCTTAATTCCCAGCCTTGATGCCTTCAAACTTAATAGTGTTGTACCAGAGACACTGTGCCAACAAGTAAAGATTTGGAGGGAAAACATTCTATTGCTATTTTACTTCTTCATACTGCATTATTTCACTGTGCTGGTTGTGCGACAGATACATGTGCTCATACGAAACAATCGGAAGATAATATCAAGTTGAAACCACTCCTTTGGTCAGTTACAGTGGTCACATTTTTATACAGTTTGGGCTCACGTTTAAATAGACATGCTTATCAAGACGGCTATAGTATTGAAAACAGTAATCAATGGCCTGAATTACTTAGCAAGAACATCCGGACAGGTAAAATACAATGCAATATACTCAACATCTTCACCGCAGACCTTTCGCTTAGTTCATAATGGAAAAAAGCCGTCGCAGCACCTGACAATATTATACAACAAATGCATGAAGTGGTTCAACTGCAATAGGCTAGTTCCGTGTAGTGTCCGCACCAGCTATTGATCTCCTTAAAACTAAAATGGGAACGAAATTTGACAGCCGTCGAACAGATCTAGAAAGAACAGTTAAAGTGTCCAGGCCGAGCAATAGGACTATTCACGGGTCCGGCGCGTGTATCGGACCGCTGCAAACCGCACATGGACCAAATCACAGGCCAAAGTGGAACCCATCGGCACTATATATCGGTGCCATCAAACAAAACTATCTTCATAACCGTATGACCACAGGTCGCTGGAATCGCTGACCAACCCCAGCGAACTTTCAGGCTTATACATTTCTTATAAACGCCATACACAAAAGTGATTGCAACAGTGCCTGACGCAGGCAAATTAAAAAGTCCGCAAACGATTGCCTACTACTGCTGTTGTTGTTAATAATAATAATAATAATAAAAGAAGAAGAAGAAGAATTTACTTACTTGTTCGAGATGATATTGCAGGCTTTTGAAAGACAGAGACAGGCTCCTCGTCTGTCCCCATGCCCACGCCGTGAACACGACGCTGCCGACCGCCAACATTAAAGCGAGCACAGCCGCGCAGGTCCACACGGACCGCAGCTGGCGCATCTGCCGCCTGTCCTGCAGAATCCGCCGCATAGTCATACTCGGCTACGCCAGTTACCCAGCTAAATGTGCGCTTCGATTTCCTTCATTTGAGAGTTCTGTATTAACTTTCAAAGCGATTAATTCCGGCGTTCTCTAGGTATGATGTGCAGTACTGGACGGTAGATCCGTTTTGCTTTCAGACCTTTAACTTTTTTTGCAACTTCGATTTATAACCCCGTTCGACTTGTTTGCAAAAGCTGATATTGTCTCTAGAATCGCTCATTAAAATGTGCCCTGGATTACAGTCTTCCGATATTTATTTCGTGCTTTCGCAGAAGACACGGTTTTCTGATCAACATATGAAATTATGAGCACGGGATGAAACAAAATAACTAGGCTACTTAATTGTCGCAGGCTGTCTCCCAAGTCAAGTCGTCTGCTCCGCCTTTAGTCTCTCTTTCTCAGGTTGCATGGCCAGTTGCACTTTGTGGTCGTCAGGTTCAGCGACGGGCTGATCCGGCATGTGCTACTTTGGACTGAGACCACCACGTTCTACAAGCTGTCCTCCCCGAACTACGCCGTGTAAAAAGCCAGCTGACCCCTTGTATTTACATCGAGCTGCACCCGGCTCGGCCCGGCCCCTTCGCATAAAAAATACAGTCAGTGGCGTAGTAATTGTGGAAAGGAGGACTGCATGTTAAAACAAGAATTACGGAAAGTAACGCGCCATGCATAGCTGTGTTATTGGTGGCAGTAATTTCCCATGAAATACCCGACTAAGATTTATAGCTGTATACGATTACCGCGTTGCAGTACAGATAATATGAACGACGATTATATTCGGGTAGATTATTATATTACACATCATGTAATACCATTTTCTATGTGTACATTCATTCATTCGTTTTATTTCACCGTTTGTCATAAAAACTTACAACTGTTAACATTTTATTGTCCAGTATGCAAAGCGCAGCAATATTTTACTTGCATATGGTTCCTTAAGACTGTTGTCAGTAAAATATAGGAATAATAGGCCTAATTAAAACCACATATGTGAATGAATATTTGCATAGTATGGTTACAAAGATCAGAACTTTATTGTGAACGTGTCACAGATTCGGTTTAAAATACTAATACACAGATCTATAATTCGAGACTATTAGTGGGCTAATATAGGCCTAGGCCACAGAAAGGCTTGGTCATCGCAATCCGAAAGTAAGCAAGCGATGGGGCGGTGTGGCCTGGAAGTACAAAAATCACCGCCTCTGTCACCCCCGTGTGCGCGCTAATTGAACAGCGTGTAACGAGCAGGCCGGCAGACTTTCTCTATTAAACTAACTCGGGCGAGTGGATAAAACCAAAATTGGTCTGACACATCTCAAACGACCCATGGCATCCCAGCGCCTGACAAATACCTTTGTGTTTTCGGCAAATTCATCTATTTTTGTTGCCCAACAAATTGTAGAATTTATAACTCTGTAACTCATTTTTTAATCACTATACAAGCATTAATTATTTAAATGTCAGCTTCATAGTGCATAATATTTTATGTATACATTTCACACCTTTAAAGATTTTGCAGAACATGTGCTTCTTACGGCACAATTTAATACTAATAGTAGCTTCAGTTTATTGCTCAAAACAATAGCACATTCTTCTGTTTATCTCGCGCTCGGCTTCTCTGCGTTTTGTAGAGGTGCCAGAAATCCCACAAGGCTACGCCCTAAGCGGTTTAATCCGCACCGTATCTATTCGATCAAACCGTGGGATTCCATGTGTGCTCGGGTGTTTTCCTCTGTATTTACGTTTGCAGTGCTCCCCACGCATAGTAATAATTTCGCGTCTTTCATAGATTTGTACGGCACTTCTCTTTTAAACTTACGTTTTTGTATTCCTTGTTTGAGACGTACAATTCTGAAGTTATATTATTTTCAGTGATGGAAAACTACTTTCTTCAAGCAGTAGTAATAAACGCGTCTTGTTTTTTGATATCGCGCTTGTTAGTAAATCTTTAGAACTGCAGTAGCATCCAGTACAGCAGGTGGCAGCAGAACATCACGCCTGAAGTTGCTTGAAAACGCCGTGAACCTAGAAGTTCCGATCGGGGGAGACAAAACGCTATTTCATTACAAGAAAAAATAAATTCATATGATACTTTTATCGAATCAAACCAATGAAGAGCAAAAATATCATCAGATGGTGTGATGATTCATTGCTGTCTGAAAGTCTTTCTAATACCTTCCTGAATGTTATGGTAATTTTAATAATATAGTATGTGTTGCAGTGTTTGATCGCTCCCGTTTCATGTTAAGCATACATGCAGTGGCCACATTGCTAGGCACACCAAAATAGTACCGGGTACGATCCACTTTTGCCTCCACTTCAAGGGTAGATGAACTGACACCAACTATCACACAACCTTCGAAACAATAAAGTGCAAGATAAATTGTTGACCCTCTCTGTGGACTGTATGCTTTCTATTATTGCCACGTGATTGGTTATTTAGAGGAGCAGGCCGTCTCTATTAGCACGCATGTCTGTCTAGTAAATTGGTCACAGGACATAATTAGCCAGGTGTGCAGCTTGAGATATGTTTTTGACCCACCATAGCTTTTTATAAGGATAAGGGGAGTAGTGGATGGATGATTCCTAATTGAAATATGCATGAAATATTACAGGATACGGGGCAGCATGGTGGTGCAGTGGTTAGCACTGTTGCCTCACACCTCTGGGATCTGGGTTCGAGTGTCTGGCCATGGCTCTGTATGTGTGGAGTTTGCATGTTCTCCCTGTTTCGTTATGGGATTTTCTTGGGGTTCTCTGCTTTGCCTCCACAGTCCAAAAACATGCTGAGGCTAATTGGAGTTGCCAAATTGCCCATAGGTGTGCATGTGTGAGTGTGCTCTGTGATGGGTGCACGTCCCATCCTGGGTTGTTCGCCGCCTTGCGCATATAGGCTCTGGAACCTCCCTTGACCCTGAATAGGACAAATGGTTACAGAAAATGAATGGATGGATGTATATTACAGGATACCGCAAAGGATATCAGATTCATCCAAGTCCTTTAGCGGGGTGTGGCATCTATAGTAATGCCACACAACCAAAATTTCATTCATTGTTTGATTTTCTTTGCTGAGGACAATGACGAAGTTATGGACAATGACGAAGTTAAATCCCCCAGGAACTTCAGTCTGAGCCAATGGCAAAAGCTCATCTGTTCGAGTTCGTACATCACTCTACACCACAGACACCAAGAATAACGATTCACAGATTACAAGTAGAGTGTTTTATTTTATCCTGGCATTTGATTTGGACATTGAAAAAACCATGCATGTATGATCTGTTCTGCCTTAAAAGGGATTACAAAAACTGCACCATGTCACACACAAAAACTGCTTGCACAGACATACAGACACACTTGTCAAAACTTGTGCTTGTCTTCACACTTGCAGAATGTTTCTGTCCCAGTAAATTTACCCATATGACATGTTATACCTGATTATATTAATATATTAAGAAAAATCATATAAGCTAATGGCTATTGTAGATCATTCAATTCATACGATTCACACACTTAAATAAATGCACGCGAATAAAGCACATTTCAATACCATGTTTTTCTATTAGTGACCTGTACCAAGCTGAAACAGCAAAGCTGTATGTTACACCTACAGTTATTACACCAGTGCAAACAAATTTTGTACTAATTATTGATACTATTTATTTACTTTATTGCAATATGTACTCTAAACAAAACTGTTCATACTTGTGTACCAGGTTTCTCCATCCTGCAAAATACATGGAAGATTTGTACAGGAAACGGAATCTGAAATAGCGTTTTAAGGATTTGAACCATGCAATACTCAGATCAAAGAATACACTTCAAAATGCCAGCTCAAGACTCTCGGATGCGGTACACGCCTTGGAGATGAGCTGATTTCTTCAAACCCCTTTTTGCAGACAGGAGTTCACCATGCCAACCTCACTGATCTTCCCAGGTATGACGAGGTGATGGACAGGTGCCCATTTCTCCGAGATGAAAGTGACAGATGAAAGTGCCAAAAAGAAAAAGAATTCAATAAAAAAGAACAATAACAATATAAAATAAAACGCTACAAAAACACAAACAAAATAAACAACAGACTCTGGCAAATACTATGGTCCAATTACACCAATGGGAAATCAGATTTCTGTACTGACACCTGGCCGACTTCCAAAACACTGAACCCATATTCTTTAAATAGGAAGTTAACCTTTCAGATTGAAACCCGTATACCTCTATAACCTCGATAATTTAAACAGTGCAATAAACTACAAACTATACAACCAAACATCATTAAACTTAACTAACTTTCCATTTTTTAAACTAGGTTTTAAACCTAATGGAATGGACATGTACTTCATCACAGTATACAGTGACCAAATATCTGCTGGGATTTCCATGTTGGCTTAAGTGCAATTAAGATGACTTTATACTGAAAACTCTTCCTACGTAATATCAAATTCACATCATGTGATGCATCTTCTCAAGTTAAATATGACACTTAAATTTGTTAAGTTGATCTCTGTGACATTTCTTCAATTATGCACTTCATTTAATACCTAAAATTGTACCTTAAGCACAGAATATGTGTGATACTTTGGAACCTATGAGAATGCATTGGTGCATTTTAATGTTTCTTTCCAGCCAAGTAAGACTAAAGTGAAACATTAATATTTAGTTTATGTTTTGGGTTATCACCTATTAAAAATGCTGCTTTATCATGTACAAATGTCACAGGACAGAGCAGAAGTGGTTAAAAATACCCTGCATGCTTTGCATGGACTCTTTTCAGCCCTGCCTCATGTTCTTCTGTGCCAATAAAATGTGGCTGCCAGGTGAGAAGGTTCCCTCAATTTTTCGGGTCTCCCCGTGCCAGACCCTCCAGCGCGGGCCCCTCACAGCGCATGCAGTGATAGCCCAGGCCGGTGGTCACATCCCAGCACCCTTGACTTAGGTAGAAGTCCATGGATTCTTTGTTCCAATTCAGGACTGCAAAATTCAGCTGATTGCATCCGGCTGCCAAACCTAGCTGTAAACAACGCAATAACGAAGTCCAATGGGTTGGTGTTTAATGCATGTCTAGTTTGTGTAAGAATTTTGCGCTATTTCTGTGATTCATGATCTATTATCACTTGTTAAAGGCAAATGATTCATGTATTTTTTGTAGTATTTCTGTGATTTGATATCAATATTATTTATGTGTGTATGTGTGTGTATATATATATATATATATATATATGTACAGACGCTCCTCTACTTACGAACGAGATACGTTCCGAACGGCTATTCATAACTTGAAATGTTCGTAAGTCGTTATTCATCATAATTTTAAGGGTATACGCAAGTACTAAGAACTAGGATGCTGGGAGTACGCATGCTACGCTGCTGCACGGCGGGAATAGTGGCCAGAAGTCGTACTAGGCGGAATTGGCGCGCAGAAAAAAAATTGATGGTGTGGACAGGAAATGGGAGCCCAAAGAACACAGTTTGTACTTACAGTCCTCTTCATTCGTATGTCTGAAAGTTCATAAGTTGAAAGTTCGTAAGTAGAGGAGCGTCTGTATATATGTATGTGTGTGTGTGTGTGTGTATATATATATATATATATAAATATATATGAACTCCAAAACTTTTCTCATTTACTTGTTTGTTTGACCTCATGTAACACAAGATACCCACCTGAGCGATTTTACTCATAAGTGCTTTCCCAATGCCCTTTCCTGAAAGTCAAGAACAGACACGTGAGACGGCCAGTCGGGTTATATGTAAGCTGTGCCTCATCTTAGCGAGACAACAAAAGTTCAGATTTCCAAGCCTGAAATGTGTCAGTTGAACTTGCAATGATGTCCTATTAGATGTTTCCCATCTCAGGAACCTTTTTCAGGAACCAGAACCTTTTTCAGGTACTGTAGTTGTTCAGAGGTAGTTCCTGAACTGTTTTTTTCAACCCTACTCTGGAGTAGGAATTGTTGGCTTGATGAAGAAATACAGGGCGGAGCATATAGTGATAAACATTGCTAATTGGTTGACCACAAGCACTGATGCTAACTTGGAAGTTGCACAGAAATGCAGGGAAAAGATATAGAATTGGTGGAGCAAAAATGGAGCAGAAGGAATTATTTTTGTATCTCAATTACATTAAAGACTTTAATTAAATACCATTTTTTGCTTGCGTCTCCATATTTCTGCATCAGGAAATTTGTTTGATGAGCAACATTCTCCTGTCTAATATCGCCGGTGCTAGCAATGAAACTTACCAGTGCTTATTAGTAGGATAATGTTGCATAATTTTTATTATAATGAATTATAAACATGCCGCAGGGTGTGGCAATAAAATATAAAGAAATGCAATTTGTCCCGTATTTTCAGACCTATCCCCCCTAAAGAGTAACAGCTAATAAAATTACCTGTTCATCCTCCATCGTGAAATTATGTGTGAAGTTTAACTTATGAACTTTTTGCATCTCCTGTTGTGTGGTGGGTGAGCAACACACAAAAGTGGTTAGGAACTACAAAAGTCCCCAGTCGAGACTGCATAAGAACTCGGAACCAGGAACCAGGTCCCTGAATTTCGATGGGAAAGCGCCTATTGATCCTTGAAATCAGCCTTGGAATAGAATTATTTCTGTGTCACACCCACATGATATTTCATTTTGAAAGCAAACCTAAAAATATAGAGACCTACAGAGATATTTAAGATGTTGTGTCTGTGATCGGAAGGTTGCCAGTTCAAATCCAAGGGTCAGCCAAGTGAGTTCACTTTTGGGCCCTTTAATTTTTCAGTTTTGATCCGATTCCGATACATAACTGACTATACCAATACAGATTCCGATACAAGAGCTCTTTTTACTTTATTATTTTAATATAAAATATATATACTTTATATATTAATATTTTTAAACTAGCAAATACAAATGAAAAAAATGTATCCCAAAAAATCTTTGGCTACTAGAAACATACATAACGTACAGTTTCACCTCATTTGCACGTCTTGTTTTAAGCATTTTTGAGGCATTTTGCTGTTCAGTTTAATATCTTCAAAGAGCGTATAAGCAAATGATGAATGCTTTAAATGCCCCACAATTTTTCTCCCACTGTCAACAGCGTCACTTATACTTCATTGCAACAGCAGCCCCTCCTGTATCACAAGCTGTAGGGAGTGCGCAAAACAGCTCAAGCTAACGACACCCAAATCATCCATGGCTTGTTGAATGCACTTTGTTTAGTGGCATTTTCCACTAATCACTACTTCCACACCTCAAAACTTTGTTTTTACAAACTCTGCAAATCACTGTGCTACTAGTTGTTGACAAAAGTGTAAAGTACTTTCCGATCGCCGCTCTCTTATCTGATGTTCTTACATTCCTTCTACTACAAACGGTATACGCATGACATCACAGCAGGTGGAAATAACTGTGCTCACACCCAGTTAGTGGCAAGAAAAGCTGAGTGGCAGCGTTAGCATTCAGCTGAATGCTGCAAAAAGCACATATAAACTGGGAAAGTGATGTCTTGGGCTTGATTGTAGCAACTGATTCAACAAGACTGCTGAAAACTAAATGAGTAAGTATTGGATATAGATTGGCCGCAAGTGGCTAATAGAAGTTCTACTTACACAAAAATGTTCTGAGGGCAGAAGGAAATCAGCAGAGAGATAACCAATCAGAAAATTGAGGAGGTGAGTCCAAATAACTAGAGGTGGGACGAACCAATCAGATGTCTTGGTCCCACCTCCTCTACAATCTGACTGGTTCTCTCTGAACCAATCAATTGTAAAAGTAAAAAAGTAAAACTCCCATGAGCTCACATATGCCCAATACCCGATCTGTCTAATATGTATGGATCGGTGCCGATACCACTCCGATATTCGGATTGGTGCCCCTCTATCCTTAACCCCAAATCCTCCAGGGACAGGCTGTTCTTGCTGTCTCAGTAATATGTATGCTAAATAAAAAATCATAAATATGATGAGGAGATGGAACACAAACCCCTGCAAAAAACATCAGTCTAACCGCTCCTGTTAAATTAGGGCGGCACTTAAGCTCTACGGAGTGTAAGATCTCCAGGAGCAGGAATGAGCAGCCCTGATCTAAACACACGAGATACATTTAGCCATGAGTTTGTGTACTTGCCACTGGATATTTTCTGAACAGACCTACTGGGAGATGAAAATAAACACTAACCATTACAGAAATTTATTAAGCCGATGCTTCTTTCTGAATCGACTTACAATTGAGAAAACAGGGTCAGACAGTCCCTAGAGCGATTGTGGTTAAGGGCCATGCTCAGGGGCAGAACTGAAAATCACTCTGCCAGTCATGGGATTTGAACCAGCAACCTTCCGGTAACAAGCATTAACCAACAGAGCCACACACCACTCAATGATAATAAATAATAATAATAATAATAACAATACAGGAACAAGGGTAGTTCACTCACCTTGATACTCAGGCATCACATACAGATCCTCCATGTACACAGACCGTCCTTTCCATGAACTATAGGCAAAAAAATACAGGGCATACCCCACCTTGGAATGTCCTGCAAATGATCGGAGCGACCATAAGCCTGTGTAGTGACATCTGTATGCTCACTTAGATATAAATCCAGCTTATACTTAAGTGCACTATCATGCAATTGTATACAACAAATATTATCAAATAAATATTAAACAGAAGAGGTTAGTGACTCTCTACTTGGCACCATCATAGGTGCCAAGTAAGTTCACCACCTTCCTGCCCTGCTAGAGCTGCCCTGGTCAACTGCAAGTGACCAGGGCACAATGTCCGGGAGCAAGTTCAGCTGCGAAGGGGTCGGCCATACAAGCTCACAGAAAGGGACCTTATCACCCAACCCTGAATGGCCGCAGATCCCACCAGCAATGTTCCAGCATCTAATGGAAATCCTTACCAGAGGATTAGAGGCTAATATAGCAACAATGGGTGGAGTAACTTCAGCTGATACCCTTGGCTTCAGAATGAGGTTCTGGACAAGATGGCGTCCACATACATTTGGCCATACAGTGTTTTCAGGAGTTAAACAGCAAACTGCGTTTTCTAAAAGTACTCTTACATTGGAATTTTTTGCTCAGGTGGGGGTTTACCTACTGTATATTTGTACCGATGTGTTGGGAGCTGAAACTCAGAATAAATTTGAATAATTATGATCTTCTTTTAGCAAGATTATGCTCAGAGCTTTTTACAGTTGGAAACCCTGGCAGCTCAAGATTACGAGGTCTGACACAGAAGCGCGAGACTGTGTCTGTAACGCTTTCTGTTTAACAAATTCAACTACGATTGCCTTCAAAATTGTTTCCTTTAGAGCTGACACACAGCTAAATACAATGCTGCCAATGTTCAAAGCAGTTCCGCAGGTCAAGTTCTGTAAGGCTGTTCAGGATGTCCTCTGTTTTTGTTTTCACATTTTCTACCGACTTTGAGCAGTGACTTGATCTTTCGGAAGAGGTAGAATCAGAATTCCTCAAACACTTTCCCTGTCCAAATGGGCTTGCTTGAACAGCCAGCCTTCAGTCTTTTCTAATCACATCTCGCACTTTTTCAATGTGGTCATCGCGAGCAGTCGTGTGTGTACCGCCTGGTCGATCATCGTCTTTCTGAAAATGGTTTGTGGCATTCAAAGATGTATGCATGAGACATGCAATCTTCATCGTAAGCCTCAGTAAATAATTTGAAAAAATTCAGTAATGGATTTCTTCATTTTAAGAAGAAACTTGATTTTCTGACCGAGGGTAAGAACCAGAGTTGGGTAATTCAGGTCCAGAGAGAAAAGGTCACAGCTATATTTGAAGATGTGTCTACTCACACTGAGTGATGCGATTGTCCTGAACCTTGTAACACTGTAGCAGGTCAGAACATGTTCTACAGCCAACTGTTTGTCTCTCCCCTCCCACTCTTGGTTGGCGAGCTATAAGGTCAGTCTTGTTATTTTGTGTCAGATCTTATATGGTGCATCTGGGCTCACAGATGGGCGCACAATAAATACGTACTAAATTTGGGTAAAGGTGAACTGTCAAAGCCTTTGGCTGTTTCACAGTGACAGAGGGGTTCTAAATCAGCTCTAACATTAGAAAAGTGTCCTACAGTCACACAGTGAAATATCTCCAGATCCATCATTAACCATATTACAGACTTGCTCTCACCATCTTTGCTCCTGTGCTGCTCTGGAACCTCGGCGATGATGGACTGGAAGAAGGGGTTTTTAGAGAAGCCATCCTGTACAAGGTCTGGAAAAGGATTTCAGCATTTCAGGGGTACTTACAGGACATCCACTTGCAGTTTATATTTACATCACCTACATATCTCCCTTTCACGTTTATCTCAAATGATAAGATTTCTGCTGTCATTTTCTTGTACTTGATCTAATATATAATCCAAGAAAATCCACTAAACCACCACTTCTGCGAGTTAGTGAGGAACATTTACAAAAAATATTTAGAAGATGGACAAATGTAATTATGTACCTCTCTGAGAAATTTTCACTTGGTCAGAAACCTTTTCATGTTTGGCCAACTCCTAGGGACAAACAGATTCATATTACTTACATCAATTAACGTATCTTTTATATAGTTAATGGCGCAGATAGTTCTTGTTTTACTGAAACAGCTATTCCACACAACGGCACACACAGACACAATGTGGTAAAATACACACAATTCGTCAAACATTTACCAAACGGGATTCGACAGAATTATACACGGGATTGCTGCCCTGTCATGGAAATGCTATCAGTCACATCAAGATAGGACACATCCCAAATGCGCATCTATAACGGTTAGCTAGCTAGTTATTCTGGTTTCATGTAGTTATTTCTGGAAGACATCTCATACTCGGGAAAATGAAACGGCACATCAGTAATAGATCGCACCAAAACGTACTGAAATGACACACCAACACTGTGTCATGCGTATGCCATGCTGTCCGTTTGCTACAACATCCAAGAGTACGCTGTGGCCATGCGTCCTCCGTGCGCAGACGGAACACGTGCCACCCTGCGCGACACGCCTGTCCCCACATCGGCTCACCATGATCATCCGGTAAATGTCCTTGCAGTCTTCTAAAGTGGCAACGCGGATCGTGTAATCCATGTCACAGTAGTTCGTTTGCGCTCCGCAATCCCTTCGCAAGAATCGGTTCAGCGAGCCGTCGTTATAAATCGATAAATCTGATGACTGGTCTCGCTGGACTTAGCCCAATTCTACGATTCACAACCTCCACCGACCACTCTCGGACTAAACAGCGCCACTCCTTCGCACTGTGATGACTATGGGAATAGGAGAAAACATTTGAATGCTGATTTGGTATTAGACATTCGGCACAATTTAAAACGGCATAGCAAATTAAAATGTAATATAGCCTATGCTTATTGTAGTAAAAATGATTCATTGCTATCAAGTTGAGGAATCCATTAAAATGAGATCTAGCTGGATGGTTTGCTGTACTGGACAATACATATGTTTTATAACATCAGACCATCCTTCAACTATTTTTTAGTTGAAAAATAGCATAAGGACACATATATTTATATACTGCTTATAACATACTTGTATTGGCCAGTAGGCCTATCTGTTAACTGAAGCTTTGGTTCCTTGTGTCAGTGATGGTTTATGAAAAAAGCCGGTTAATAAATCTGAGTGTATTTTACGCAACTTGCCTATTGTGAAGATATGGCATTTGGAAAACTTGCATTCTCTGATTGATTACTTAATTGTTTTACCTACTGGAATGATTTACCATAGATGTGAGATGGATAAACACTTTAATCCCGACGGAACTTGGATGTTGTACATTGACATATATAAAACTTATTAAGTCAGCTGTGCAAATGTACATTTTCAACAGTTCTGCACTTTTTAATTAACTGATGGAGGAGGGTAAACTGGGCACACGTTTCCGTGCATTGTTTCATATAAAAATCCCAACTAAATATTCATCTCGACGGCAAAATAGCAACACAATAGACAAACTGTTCAAAAGTTAAGAAATAAGAACTACAAACACAATATTTATCATAATTTACCAGACCACTAAAAACTCTCAATAAACTCAAGTTAAATATTAAAAGGTCCAATGTACCTGAGACAAACAGAACTTCACCACAAACAGATGATAAGTCATTTTAAGATAAAAATAGAACAGAACAAAAATTGTTGCTAAAAATAGTCAGGCTATATCGTACAGAAACCAATCGTTTAGAGGTTTGGTGGGTGGGAGAGGAAATTAGTGGGACTACGCCCATAACGATCTGTCTCCAAACCATGTGCTGTGAAAATAAGGCCTGGCCTGGATTATGGATGGGGGCTCTCCGCTGAATAAAGCCCTTTTTGTTCGTTGTAACCGCTAGCAAATAATAATTTCCCCAGTCATCGGACGGTGACGCTACACCGCGCACGCTTACGCACAAACCGCTTTCACTGCCCGAGAGGCACCCAATCAAGCTATAAACGACACTAAAACAGCTTACGAAATAGCCCACGGGATGTCAATTTAAAAGTCGACAACACTTAAGAGCATAGTTTACAAAAATTGTGAGTTATTATTTAATACAAACTACACCCTAAAGCCAAAAAGTTGATATATGAAATAGATAGATAGATAGATAGATAGATAGATAGATAGATAGATACAATATTATGTAGCATGAAACATCTAAGAACCCCAACTCTGTTAAATTATAGAAGTCAATAGGGGGACGTGAACCAGCAACCTTTCGGATTCTATTATGAGATGGCTTCTCAGTTCTGCGGAGAAACCAGACTTTGTGTCCGACACGCAGATAATCAAAATGGTGAGCGGGTGCTTTTTGAATTATAACATCTGTGAGTGAGAATTCTTTTCTAGCATAATGCAGCTGAGAAACGTCACCAGTGAAGCAGCTGAACGTCTCCCTGCGACCTGGCCGGCACAGGAAGCTGCCCCCTTTCCTGTTTAGTCTATGACATCATTCGCTTTTTAAGAGAAGCGCTGCTTTTTCTCCTTCTGTTCTGACATTGTTAATCTACGGCAACCCCAGAAACCGAATATATCTGCGTGTAATGTACTTCACCGTATTAATGGTAGAATTATTTTGTACCGATGTTTGATTTTAATTATTACTTGCATGGACTCATGAAACGCGGTAGGGTGGAATCGAGCTGTTCGTGTTAAATAGTCTTATTTAATCTGTGTGTGTCTATACACACACACACACACATATACATGCATGCATACACAATAGCTTTTGTGTGTTTATCTCAAGCGGTAACATATATTTGTTTTGTTCGCTTATTGCTTTGAAGCCTTTTTTATTTAAAGAATCCAGATTCGTTTAATATGAAGGTGGCTGACGTGCTTCCACAAATGGATTCAAGGCAGAATCTCGTAGTTGCGTTTCTTTTCAGCTCATTTATACTCACTGCCTCGAAAGTCAAATTTTAAACGTTTCAGTAACTGGGCTGTATTTATAACTTGACTAGTTCACGCGTTTTTTTTAATTACAATTTAGGATTTCTCACGCTGTTCATAATAATCAAGATCATTAATCAAAAATGTGTTCATCGAGGCGGTGACGCAAATTGCAACAGTATTTTGAGTTGTTTTTTTTTTTACTTGGGATCCAACTGAGGAAAGATTCAGCTAAAACGCGTTATTTCCACCATATTTGGAAATCTGCAGTTCTTCGTCACTGCTTTTTTTCCGGCTAAAATAGACCAACTGGTCTGGCACTGTCTAACCATCCTGGTCCAGACTTGGCGGCGAGTGGGAGTCATGCGACTCAGAAGACTGGTCACCGCCTATTACACAGCACCCGGAATATGTTGAGATTAATGCAACACCGAGCTTATACCTTTAGCTAATCATCGTAATTAGACGTCGGCGAAATGTATTTCAGTTATAAAACGGAATGATGACTGTACACAAAAGACGACGGTTACCTGCCTAAACAATTGCACATCCTCGTCATTTCCAGTAGTCGCCAGTAACTGGAATTGGCAAGTAGTTATACAGGAAGTTTTAAGAAGTGTACCCTGGGGAAATGGTTTCTCCTTCGCTTTTACTTTAGGTTCAAAGTTGTTGTTTTGGCCACAAGCCAAAAAAGGAGCTGTGAATACACTGAAAATAAATCAAGGACGAAATAATAGACTAGGGGGATTCATATTTTCTAAAGTGATTCTTCCATTGTCCTTTTCTTGATAAGAACTTTTACTGGAATTCACAAATGCAGTGAACTCTGCATGGGAGTACAAAAGCTTCCCACCTGCATCCACACAAACAAGATAAACCTGAAATGAGGCTGTTTATCTTTGTCTTCAAGCAAAGCTTAAATACTTAAAGAAATTATCAATGTGCCGTACAGTACCACTGGCAAGTGACTGCATTTTCAGCTGGGGGTGACTGGACATTTTAGCTTTTGTGGCTTAACATTCTTTATCCAATTCCTCTGCCTTGGGGGGGGCAGCACCTCATTTGCACACATCAGATAAAATCTATCCTCTTACATTTCCATTTATTTGCTGTGGCTCAAGGAGCTGACTGTTGGGAGGAGGCAGGGTGGGGTAGTATCTGGCGCAATTCACAAGAGGCCAACGATCACTGTCGTGTTTGTTCAGGGGTGCCAGGTCCCAGGCCAGACTGAAATTACACAGGATGTACTGTTCTGCATTAGACACTCACATATGTTAACATTTACAGCAGTTTCGCCAGCCAACCTAAACCTTAAATACCACCAATTAAATAAGAAATAAATAATTTTTTTGCCAGTAAGTAGACAAGCCATATGTGGTTGATGCTGGCTGGAAACTAGTCAACATTTTCCTCAGGCTCCGCTTCTTATGTAAAGTGCAACTACCCCAGCTGGAAGAGCCAGTCAATTCTATGGGAGACAGGTGACCACCTAGAGCGCCATCTTCTGGGGGGGGGGGGGGGGTGCGCAGATTTAGCAGTGTCAGTGTCACCCCCTCCCCACCACAAACTTGTGCATGTCTCGGGTGTGCCACATGAACTTTGCTTGGCTTGCCAGTAACTTCAGCAAGGTGTAGAAGAAGTCTACAAAAGTCTGTAAGTGGTTATGAAGATTTTTGAAGGCACTGGGTTGCTCGGGTGGGGTGATATCTGCGGCACTGGTTCATTGGTTTTGGTCAGACAGTGGATAAATGCCCCCCCCCAAGGAGGGGCAGTGCATCCTGTCAATATCTGACGGCTTCTTGTTGAATTTGGCAATTGCTGGAAACATAGGTTAACCTCAGCGGCACAAAATGACTCCTGTTACATTTTTTTTTGCATCTGCGCATAACCTGATGTCCCGGACAGTATGTCCCGGTGTCATGTTGCTGCTCCGCAGATCTGTGCTGGATTGCTGTACATTGGGGAGATCCCTCACCATGGCTTAGGACAGAAGCCTTAAATTAAACCTGGAAATGCCATAGTCCATATATTTATTTTAAGTGCAACTGAAAAGAGATACAGGAAATTTCTGGAAAGAGTGCCGATTGTTCAAATCTTTTATTTAAATTGCAAACATAGCCTACCCACCCTATATAATGAATAAATCAATTCAGGAAAACCATTATGCTAAAGGTTTAGGGGGAAATTTGTAAATATCACATAAAACAACCAAATAATAACATTTACTGTCACCTTTATTTTTATCTGCCATCGATATATTAGTATAAAACGGCAGGGGAATTCTGAATCTGATATAAAGAAAAGGGTTCTTGTTCTATAAACTTATTGCACCAGAGATATATGACGCCATAGTACAAGTAAGATGATGATCCTACTCGATGCGTATGTGTAGATTCTTTTAAAAAAATCTTTTTTTACAGCTCACCTGATTATCATATGCTGTCGTAATTCACCGCCTCCCTCCAACCCGACGCGCACTACGTAAGTTGGGGGCGCGCACAATCCGTACAAAAGCGGCGCGGGAGTAACAAGCCGAGCCAGTCAAGTTTGTAGTAGTTCAACAAGCACCGCTTCTCACCATCACGGCACCAGTGCACGGCAAACACGCCTGTGGATTCGCATATCACAGTTCGTTTCATGGAGCACTAATACTGGCCTGTTTCATCCGTTGTACATCTACGACGTGTTATTTTGTGCTGGTTCTTCAAGATAGATTTCTGATCAAGATTGAGCGCACCTTGTCCCCCCACATCAAACACCGGTACGGGCATTGTCTTGGTCTTATTTCGAGGTATAAAACAGGATCCACCGAAATTCTTGAACAAACGGGGAAGCACTGGATCTAATACATTTCAAGAAGGACATTGCAGAAAAGAAGCGCTCCCGAGGTAGGTTACTTTGTAAAGTTACCGTTTGCTATACTGTGCAATAATTTCACATCTGTTTTAATCAACCGAAACATCTTGGAATACTTTTTGTATTACGAAGATAATTTATAGCATTTAAAAGTGGTTTGATCTGTTTTACCTTACTAGATGGTGTGATATTTATGTTTTAAACTAGCTACAGTTAATAGCTTGATATTTTTTTTATTTATTTCACTTGACCAACGCGTTTTGTATCGTCCTCTGACGCAACTGATGTATTTTGCTATATGACGGCGAACGTGGTGTAGGTGAACAAAATTAACGCACCGTGTCGGATGTTTCCTGGATTTAGCCAACTACTAAAAGCCGATTAATTGTGTGGTCATCGTAATTATTTTACGCACTTTGTATCGGATTCCGGGCTTTTACACTTCACATCAACCGGCAATGAAAAGGAAACGAAGATGGTGGGCGAACATCATATAGCGCATCTTCAAGTTTATTTTTATCAAAGTGTTTCTGCTATGTGACCGGTGGCTGTTAACATCCGTGTTAAGGTAAACATTTTCCTTATTTATGTAGTTCTCATTTTAAAACACATGAAAACCATTTAACGTGTTTTATATCCATCGGTACGATTCAGCCCGCACCATCTTTAATACCGTGCCACGTATTTAAACAATCCGGTTTTTGACTTGAGACCTTCCGATGTCAGCCTGTGTAGACTGCAGAAGTGAAATTTAAAAATGTACTAAAGTCGTTTATTAGTAGCAAAAGTCGTTTTATCTCCGTAGAACATAACGGATTTATAATGAGTTTCGATTTGATTTTAATTTAAATTGAGGTCCGGTCAGCTCATTTCTATCGAACACATATTTGCCTTGTGACAGTTTTTAGTCTGGAATTCCATTTTGATACAATAGCAGGAAACGGCCTGTTCTGCCTGGTGGGAATAACGTAATCATATTGCAATCTGCAATAGGCTTACAAAGTAGCCAGAGTCCAGTGGAAATCGCAACATAATATTGGTCACAGTACCTAAAATTAACTATAGTGATGTCATTCTCACATGTCAAATGTCAAAGTATGATGAAATGCCAATTTCATATCTTCCAAAAATACACTAGCCCACATGTCTTAAAGTTGTTACAAGAACTCTTAGTCTGTCTTGTGAAAATTCATGACCTGTCATCTGTTTTACGAAGGAATTTCCAGGTTGTGTGTCAGTGTTTTCCGAACCGTTTAGCCGTTCTGTGCACCTCTCTGTGTCTGGACCGGTTTTGTTTGCGTTAGATGCTCAAAGCAAGCTATTGTTTTGAGAGTGGTGGGGGGGGGGTTGTGAGGGTTGGGTGTAAAGCTGTTTCCTGAAGGGAGAGAAGGTCCAGCAGTAGCAAGGCGCCATGAACCAGTCGGCGGTATTTTGTCAAAGCGAAGTCTGGGCCACTGGGTACATCGAGAGGATTGGACTGTGAAGAGACAAAGGGGCGTGGGGGATAAATCGCAGGACAACTATTGTTTGGCCGTGTGTGCATAGTGTAGCAGAAGTCTGTTAGAGATCGGAGTCAAAGGATCAACAAGCTTGTCAACAGGTGAAATTCTCACGGCAGGTCTGTGAAATGAAATGCAAACGTACCATTTTCCAGACTATGATCTTTACTGCATGTGAAGCTCAGCATGAGATGCTTCCCACCCGTGTCTGCTGCTGCATTTAGATTATAATTCTTGTGGTTTTCAGGGTTTGATAGTAACTTTAGCAACAGCTCTAGCTGTAGAGGAAGTTTACCGAAGTCAACTATAAGTGGTGATGAAGATTTTCGGTGGTACTGGACTGCCTTCGCGGGTTGGTTTCTGCTGCGCTCGTTGTGGTTTAGATCAGACATTGGAAAAATACCCCCCCCCCCCCCCCCCCCCGGGGCTGCGTGAGGGGGGGGGTGTTGGTGTTGTTTTTTTTTTGGTGGGGGGGTTTGGGTTTGAGTATGCGTGTGTGTTTTTTTTGGGGGGGGGGGT
>JAODLD010000002.1:25666224-25693032 GCA_026781065.1 Mormyrops boulengeri | reverse complement strand
GCCCCCGTCCTCACCACCTCCGTCTTCCCTACCCCCCCCCCCCCCGCCCGGCATGTCATCTTTTCAGGAGGATGGGCTTAGCCAGGGACAGGTGGCGTTCCATGTCCCACACCAGACTTTGGTAGAAGCCATGTCTGTGAAGGAGGCCCATCTCCAGGGCTACCGCATCAATGCCATGGTGGACCGCCTTGTGATGCGCTGTCTGTACTCCTCCCCAATGTCCTATGTGCTCCAGGTCCTCAAAAGTGTCTCCATCTTCCTTTTTCACGATTTGCATACTGCCCGAGTTAGTAATTAGCACCTAGTTAAAAAAAATATTTAAACGTTCAATGAGAATCAAGGATTTGAAAATGCATTAATGCAGTATTTTTCAACCCAGTCCTCGGGGACCCCCAGATAGTCCAGTTTTGCTTCCTCCAAGCACACCTGAACCAAATAATCAAGCAATGAAGAACGCCAAATACCTGGTACAGTGTAACTGTGAGGATTTGGTTGAGAAACACTGCATTAATGTAAAATGACTAATTGAATAGTGTAGATGTGTCTTTTCTCTAAAAAGAACAGAATAAAAATGTCTGGAGTTCCCATCTCGTGTATGTGATCGAATCCTATGTGCCTTAACTCCAGGACCATGGGATTGAGGTGGAGGCCGTTAGTGCCACGGTCTTCTACCAGCATCAGAAAATCCCCCTTCTAGCCAACCTCTCCGTGGCCTGCCCTCTGAGTAGGCCTGCTCTCTCTAATGGCTTTTGTGTGGATTATTTTTGCTTTTGAAGTACAATTTCTATGAGAGGTCACACTCTCCTCGCCATCTTCCTCTGCCAAGGCAGAGCACTGGTGGATGGAGAGCATCTATCCTGGACATTCCCCCAGATCCTGAGTCCTCTGGTGCAGGGCTGGTTCAGGGACAAGGGCGTGAGGATGGGGGTGGGTGCGAGTCTCCTCAGTGAGTGTCAGATCCTAGAGCGTGGCTATGAAATCGGGTTGCGGCACCATCTTGTGGAGATCCGGATTCCTTTTGGAGCAGAAGGTGGATTCATTAAGGTTTGTTGATGAAAACTGATCCACATGAACCCCAAATCCTTGTTAAAACATAACATGGATCTTTTGTGTGATGCTGGAGTTGTAAGGGTTGGTGTGCCCAAGGAAGCTGAGCAGCCAGGGGTTCACGGGTTCCCAGTGATGGTGAATTTCTTCTCCAGAGCAACGTTGTTGACCAGAGCTACTCGCAGTCCTTCTCTGTGGACTTGTTTTTCATTCACCAGTGGGAGGAAGGCCACTGGGGGGTGACCCAACATCGGTCCTTCAGATCTCTGAACACCACATACGTTCCACGAAGGCTCATTCTCCTCAACAGTGAGTTTTTGTACCCCCCCCATCAAATCTACCCCCTCATCAGGACCAGCTCTGTGTTCTCCCTATTTTATTAGTATTTCATTTATATTTAAATGTCCCTAATCCCACCCATTTTAAAAATTCTGTCCCTCAAATCTTTCCCATTTGTTGCTCTTGACTGTTGTGGAAGACCACAGTCATTTCTGGTAAGAAGCTGCCAATATTGTGCTCCAATCCTCTTTGAAATCGTTAATGTCCTTATTCATCTTCATCGTGTCCTTGATCTGTCTTTCAGCTTGTATTTCAGTATCGGGTTTGAGGTCAGAGCTCTCAGCCGGTGCTGTGTTCCCAGCCTCCGCAGAGGGTGTCACATGACTGCTGGTCCTACAGAGTTTTACTGTGGACTGTAAATACTAAAAAGTTGTCATGTTTAGGGTTTAGCTCAGGCGTGGTTTAAATCAATGTTTCTCAACCCAGTTCTTGGAATCCCAAAGGCTCCATGTTTTTGTTCTCTCCTAGCTCGTTGCCAGACAGTCCACATGCTGGGAGGGAGCAAAAATATGGACTGTCTGGGGCTTCCAGAGGACCAGATGGGGAGAAACTGGTTTAGATGACTGACTGTAATGCAAAAGATCAGTCTTTCCTTAAATGATCCACCCATCTTCCAACTGTCAGTCAAGATCAGGTTTTGGGGGGGGGGAGGCAGCCTCTCAAGAAATTTATAGGGTAAAAGGTTGGGGTACACCGTGGACGGGATGTCAGAGAGCTCAAATGATTCAATGCTTGGGTCTTTTGGTATCTTTGTAAATTCAATATTAATTTTGTTTTTCTTTTGTCTCCTGTTCAGACACCATTCTGGGACAGGGAATGTTTTCGGTGACCTTTGGAGTGTTCTCTCCGGGGGTGTCCCTACGCAGCGTGGCTGTAGGGGGTAAAGAGCCTCTGAGCTGGGCCCAAGCCCGCAAGTCGGGCCTCCAGGTTTCCCTTATGCCCTTCGCTAATGGCAGCCATGCTTATCAGCTCCAGGTGCCCTTCACGCACCCCCATGTGTTCCTGGAGGTGAGGCCCACCTGACTCTACACATGCTTCTTCAATCTCTGGCACCTTAATGGGCTGCTTGACTTGTTACAGATTAACACAACTATTGATGCACAAGAGCTAAAATATGGCTGATTATGTATTAGTGAAACTGTTAACCAGTGGTGATGTGCCAATCAATTTAGGTAGGCCAGTACCTACCCAATATTGTAGAAAATGTATAAATGAATTATTCAGGCAACGAATAACGTGCCTACATTGACTGTCAATAACATGTTGTTAAACTTGCAGTCTTTGTAATCCAGCCAGTGAGTGAGCTTCTGTTATCTGATCGCATCCTTCATCGTTCCGGTCTTTTACCGCTAACTGTACACATCACGTTGTGACATTCTTGACTCGCATCTCAGTGTCATAAGAAACATAAGAAATTTACAAACGAGAGGAGGCCATTCGGCCCATCAAGCTCGTTTGGGGAGAGTAAACAAGGTTAGCTATCATTAGGTGTTTACAACTGCTAGCCAAATAAATGCGCTACTGCAAGTATAAGAAGGCGGCTGAAGTGTTTCTATGTTGTTGTTCCACAGACACATGCTGTATTAGCCTCAAACTGTCAAAATATATCACACGCACGTCTGCATGGGTGGCTATGTAATCCAATGTGTTAGCACAGACATACAGTGAAGCCGCGTTATGAAACTATTAATGTCGGGTAACGTTAACCAGCAAGGTAGATGGCAGACTGACTCTGTTTGTAGTGTAGTGGTTGTCTGTACGAATTACACTAACCTTCAGTATTTGCTAGCTAGCCACAAACACCAACACAGCCTTTTGCATCTCCACGACACGTATTTTGAACACAACTAGAAAACGATCTTCTGCCAGACGTTACTTAGCCAGTCATATAGCTAAATGTAGCACTGCCACTGCATACTTCATTTCTAGATAACAGCACAATGCACCATGCCAACCACAAATAGTTGTACTTCCATGCGATTTGCAATTAATTTACGAGCCGGTAGTTTTTTTGTTTTTTTTGTTTTTTTTTTTGTGCACGTGATTGTTCTGTGCACCTTGACGGTAACCTAGCCTGTGTAGTCACTTTATGCAGGACACATACTGAGTCATACAGAATCAGACAAGTTATTTACTTGTTGCTACTGTTGAATGTATCACCATCATCATGTCAACAATTACAATTTGTTCTTCTGTTGTATTATTTCCAGAATGGTAGAATGAAGCAAACTGGCAATAGGCATTTTTCAAAAATGGCTGGACAGGATGCAGATCAAACAGACAGGACAGAGTTACAGTAAATAATCTTGTGTTGTGGTTTGGATATGGTGCCTTCCCTTAAATTTGGTTTGCACAACGCCCCTGCTGTTAACTTTACTGTTTGCATGGAGAAATTGTATGATTGGATACACTTTCCCCTTAGTATATCGGTGGGGGCTACAGAAGGCACATCCTGGAAATGGCTTTTTCCCTTGACGTTCTCCCCAGCAATGCAGCCTTTTTCCACCATGCCACTGTCGTGTGTGACTCGCAGGATGCAGGTAGGCCTTCTCATAGCACGGTACTCTCCTATCCCATACTTAATCTAGCCCCAGACTTAGCTGTTCCCACCCTCCCCCCTTCTCAGTTCTGCCCAAGCTTGAGGGCAAGTGCACTGACAAGGGCGTGCTGGTGCTGTTGCATTATGGGAACTTGGGTTCCGAGTGGGAGATGTACATCGACGGCCGCAGGATGGACTGGGAGGTGGTGAAGCTGGGGGGATACGTGGTGAATTTGGAGGAGGAGGAGTACTTTAGCGTGGAGCTGTCCATGTACAGCCTGGGTGTGGTTTATGAGGTGAGGCAATAAGATTTAATAACAATGAAGACGATCAGCTACTCTGAATTTGTTGTATATGGGAGTATCCAAACCAGGTCTTGGTTAGCTGGTTTATATGCAACCTCATACTAAGTTGCTTTATTAAAGTCATGAATTTAAAATGGTGTTTCAGATCTCAATTAGACTCTAGTGTAAACCCAAAGATTTCTGAAGATAGGGCTCCAGTTCACAAGAACCTGAGTTTGGGCACCTCATGTTCCAGATAGTCAGTCATTTTTTGTCTTTGGTGTTTGTGGGGACTGGTCTCTCCCCCTACTCCCGATGCAGAACATCAGCCTGCAGGGTTTGAGGATCAGGGTGGAAGTGAGTCTCATGAATGTGGATACAGAGAACATGGAGCACACCTTGGTCCAGCGGTGCACCTTCCCAGTCCGGGAGTTTCTGCGTAAATATTATTGTAAACAATTCATTAGATATTCCAAATCTATATGGCCTATATAGCCCTTACCCTGCCGTGAATCCATTCATATTTCACTGATTTTCTCTTTCTGGAAGCCAATTGCATTTTATTGGAAAATTTGATCATAAGCCTGCATGAAATACAGTATTTGTTTCTTTTAACTTCTACTTCCACCACTAGAGGGTGCAAAGTACCATCAAACCACAAGTAAGCCTAGGTGACTCTTCATCCTCTTCTTTGTGTTGGCTGCTCCTCAGGTGCTCAGTGCTGACTCACACATTTCCTTGCAGTGTGCCTCCCAGAAGGCAGGGCAGTAGCAGTGGTGGACACGTCCCGCACCATACCCCCCGTCAAACCAAAGCGGACTGCCCTACTGGACCAGAGCTGCAGGCCGTCTGCAGCAGACAGCACCCGAGCCCTTTTTAACTTCTCCCTGAATTTGTGCGGCACTAAGACGTCAGTGAGTACCGGGACCAGACATTCTTTGCACTTGAGGTTTGATATTGTGTGTTTAAATGCTTTAGTGCAGTGTTTCCCCATCCAGTCCTGGGGGACCGGCAGATGGTCCCCGTTTTTGCTCCCTGCCAGGTAGTCCACATTTGGACTGTGGACTGTCTGTGGGTCCCTGAGGACCGGATTGGGAAACACTGCTTTAATATAATGAACCCCCTCATTTTCACAGTGCAGCTAAAAGCTGTGCATAGATCACCATGTAACTTGCTTTTCATATAAAAGAACTGCTATTTAGCTTATCTGGAAACACTCTTAAAACAGTCCTGCCAAAAATTGCCAGCTTGCGGCTTGTAGTTCTCGTTGAGACTGGGTCAGTTCTTTTGGACGATAACTGGTAAACACCATAAATTAATTGTCTCTATCCCTCTGATTTCTGTTTGTTAGTGCAGTTCAACTGTGTGTGAGATGCTCTTATGATTTGACTTCCCCCTTGACACATTACATGATTTTAAGGTTGTGATGTACCTGCTGTTCAGACGTGACTCTTTCAGCATTCAACTTATCACGACTCCTTATGTAGCTGCATTTTGTAATTGAGATTTACTTACAACAAAGTTAGTCGTTTATGTATTTCTTCCAATATTTTGTATTTTGCCAAACCGTCCATTATGTAAGGATCTCTGCCCCACCTGCACCAGATGGAGGGGAAGCACCTGGTCTATGAGAATGAAGTGGTGTACATGGAGAAAGCTGCCAGGCCCCTCCCACTCATCCACCGGGACACCCGCTTTAGGTATAGAAGGAACTGCCTAATGGCGCGTGAGAGCACTCATTGGGATTCTTAGATTTATCTGAGCCTGTAGACTGAGATCATTTGATCTGTCATTTCGTCATTGGCCAGTTTTTCTGCCTACAGACTCATTCTGCAGTGTCGTTACCTGGTCAACAACAGCATCACGATCCACCACCTACCCACTGTCTTCCCGTCCTCAACTAGCAACCACATACACGGGAGCACTGGATATCTCTGGAGCAAAAAGCCCCCCTCTGGCAGAGGTATGCTGGAGGGAGCAGGGGTATGTAAGTGGAAGATGCTAATGACGTTATCTCTGTCTTCTCTTGCAGCTCAAAGAAGTGTTTTACAGCAAAGGATGGCAGACAGACCAGGTTAAGTTTGTTTTTGTGTATTAGACCAAGGTTTGACTGGGCTTTTATCATGTATATGGTGCATTTAAAATGGTTTATTGTGCAGTACCAAGTGTTCAAAAAGCATTTGAAATGGTCAGCCAAATCCACGGCTACCTGAAATGAAGATTCGCTGCATTATTTGGTTTGATCAGTCCTCTTGCAGAAATGTTCACTTGTTAAAGGTCAATGTTGAGGCCTAAGATGGGTCCACCTCACTTATCCATACATGTTTTTTGACAGATATGTTCAGATGTTTTGTATATGTACATCTCTGGGAATATCTTCTTTTTACAGTCAAGATGTCCCTGCTCATGGTGTTGATATTGGGGATGGTGTCCATCTTTCTAGGGATCCTTGCGATGATCCTTTGGCTCAAGGCCTCTTGTCTTTTCAACTCCTGATTGATGCCAATAAAACTAATAAAATTGTGCAGCACAAATGAAGAGGTCTCATTTTTGGACGTTAGCATAAATATTGGAGTGTGTTGGCACTTTAATGTGTACCATTGGAATTATCAGTGCTTTTTTTTTTTTTTTAACCTATTTATGATGGAGGAGGGTCGTAAATCAGAATCCTGCCTGACACATTGTAGCAAAGTTCTAAACATGCCAAATGATGCCCAATACACACGGCTAAACAAATTCAATGTGGTTTTATGAACGGCAGGATGAAATTGCATGACTTCTTTGATCTCCCCAAACACCATATCTAAACATGTCTGAAGCTTTATGGGAAGTTCTGGTGAGCATAGTGTGAAGTGGATTTCCTTCATTCTTCAAAATGGTCCCTAATGTCGCTCTCCAAGTGCAGAACTTGTATGACAGCATTCCAAAAAAGGACGGAAGCTTTTCTGAAAGGACAAAGTGGCCCTATAACTGATTACGTCTTTCATGATTCATACTGCAAGGCTGGTGGCACTGAATGACAGCTGAGTGACAAAACCTTCAAATGGAACTAGGTTTGAAGGGTTAGGGTTTTGTTTAACTGTTTATGGACTACGGAAGTACAACGCAAAAAGAAACATGCCTTTAAATAAACTTATTGTGTTAATCACTTAAGACTAAACTGACAATCAAAACTGGAAACTACAATAATACTTCATGTTAAATGTTTCTAAACTAAAAAAGTAATTTCTCAACCATGAGGCACATATTGTGAAAACTGGAAGACAAGCTCATCCATTCATCCATCCATCCATCTCCTATACCCGCAGGGTCACAAAGGAGCCTATCCCGTAAGCTAACCAGGGATGGAACACCAACCCATGGCAGGGCACACACAGCATTCACACACATGCACACTTGTGACTATTACGTAACCTAAACTGGTACTTCAACAGATGGACTGAGGACATGTGGGCATAGTTATGCCTAGGTACTTAACCTTTAACTACTCAGTTTGTGAATGTGGGTACAAATTTTATATATATATATCCTGACTCTCAGTCAGTCAGTCGTACAGTCGAATATAGGCTATGCTTATGAACCGTGGCCAATAATATCGTGAGGTGAACAAATTATGCCACGTTTCCCTAATTTACAACTTCAGGTGAATGGGAACGGTACGCAGGTGTTCTTTCTATTGCCATTTAATTTTCCTTTTAAAAGTCGTTTGGAGGGGTGTACTTCGGTTTAGTTAAAAAAAAAAATACATGCAAGTTATTCTATCAGATGCTTGTATAGAGACACTTTTTGTCGATTTGCTGTGTATTTTGATTTTCAAAATTGATCGCGAATATCAATCGAGACATATATAGGATGGAGTCTAATAAAATACCTTTTTAACATTTCCTGTTGCAGAGTTGCCGCCATGTTTGTAATTAATTAGGCCACTGTTTGCAGGGAAAACCTACTGCAAGACAAGTCCAGTTAAAGCAACGCGTGGCAGTGAATCACTCCACAGAAATAACCTCCGTTATGTTGCTGCTTTCAGGTGCAGTAGTGGCGGCATGTAGGTTCCAGTTCTTCCTGATAGCAACCAACCAACCTGATTTAGGAAGTCCCTTCTGGGTTGAAATTATTGGTGCATCTGCAGCGATTCTTTCAGTTTTCATTCCCATAATTCTACACTTAAGGTATGTTAGCCCTGTATCACACTTTGTAAAAATGCCATTTTTAGAGGACGGATTGCACAAGTTGGATAGCAGCAATGATTGATGTGGCTACACTTACGTGGATTACCGGAGTGAGAAATGAAACAATAAACCAATCAGGGTACAACACACATGGACTGGTACAAGAAAACAGGCAACAGGTGAAACGGCTAATTAAATCAAGGAACTCAAACTTAACAGAGAAACTAAGAAACAGAATCTAACACTAGAGGAATAACAAAGACAGGTAAGAACAACCACAGGCACAAAGCAAAAAAAACAAAACCAAATACAAGTTACAAAACTAGAAAACTGATACAAATGAAACGCTAGGGAACAAAATCTGCAAAAATGGAGTAAGCAGGATTTGAAGACACGACAGTGGGGTTTAGTGATTGCACACTCAGCTCACTGTGCCATGCACCAGTCTGGGGAGCAGGGGAAACACACTAAGGACTTTGACAACGGGGAGCACAGGATGGCCAATGATGGTAATGAAAGGATAAAAACACTGGTATGACTGTACTTGCGATTTGAGTCCCTCAATCGATTATGCTTAACTGGGAGTCAGACTGATTAACCAACCTATAACAGCTGGAGTCTGCTTGCAAGTTACCGGATAGCAGCAAATTCCGTTAACTTTTTACTTCAGTTTGTTCAACTGCTGCTTAATTGTGGGGCACCGTTTCGTTCCAAAAACTGATATAAATATTATCAAGTTTCTGAGATTTCATAAAAAATGTCTATTGAAACAGGTCTTAAGTACACATCAAAGGGCGTTTGTTTTTAAGTTTTTAGAACAGTTACAAAACTTTTACTGACGGGTAAGGCAAAAATTGCATTTTAAAAATCGGTTCAACAAGTTGAATATACGATTTTATATATTTTCAAAATGTAAACGTCTTTTAAAACGGATTTTCTCCCATTCCAGATTGTATTTCTACCACTATTCCCCTGTCCGTCCCGGTCGAAATGGTTTAACCAACAGTACCTTCGCAAAAAGCCAGGTCTACATTTTCGCTGACAGTAAACGGCTTAGGTACGTCTCCGATTTGTGGTTTGTGAAAAAAAAAAGTACATAAAGCATTCTGCGAATTAACTGTCATCTCTGGCGTTTTTCTGTGACTTTCGGTAAGGGTTACCGAAGAGCTTTACTGCCGTGAAGGCCACCGCGCCCAGCCACAGTAGGCAAATGGCAGAGCAGACGGTATGCAATGTGTTAAATGGGTAAATAAGTGTGCAAAGAAGTATTTTAAACTACAGTAAAGAGTAGCTGAATTACAACTAACTTAACGTGTTTAGTAGTAATTGATTGCATATTCTAAAAATGAAATTGCTCGGCGTTGAGCTGCAGCTGTCCCGCCTATACTATCCCCGTCATTCTCGGCAGGGATCCCGGCCGCTCGTCCTCCCCAACGTCTCCTCGCGGACCCTGCAGCACCCGTCTTTCGTCTCTCTCTATATGGCTGTCGGATCCATGCAGTGCAGTTGGCGAGCTCGGGGCCAGAGCTTCCCAGGTACGCTCAGGTGAATTAGACCCACGGTATTAGCTGGTAAATATCCGGGTGGGGGTGAATATGGAGGTGGCAGTAGTACAATTCAGTAATTAATTTAAGTAACAGGCTGCATGTATAAAGACTGACATTTTGATGAATCTACATCTTATCCTTGATATTTCCATGAAAAACTTTTCGAATCCTGTTTTTTCCTGCACCCGTGTCCCCTTTCTGATCCCCTCAGCTCCGGTTATGATTCCCTCAGACTTTTTCTACAATGATCCTATGCAGGCACCAGGAAATCGAATTCCCAACAATGTGGCCCAGCTTGAGGTGAGTGGATCTTCACACCACTAATTGGGTACAGATTTTGAGTTTGTCTGTAATTTGTTGAAGTAAACATGCATATTAATTTGTTAAATGAAATGGTCCCAACCTGACACTGATATGTCCCCAGTTAAAATTGTTACCCCATCGCTCAAGTCTGACGCGTGTTAGAGGAGCGTTTTGTATGGGCCCCGAAATATGACCTTGGGGGCCCAGTCGGTGAAATCTACCAAGGCCGCCCCCCCATAAACTCTGCCCCTCGTGCATGTCTAAGTTGTTACTTTCCCATCCAAATGCTGTTTGCTATCCCTGATGGGTCCATAGAAACCTAGCCTCCCTGTACATCAAATAGCTCTAGGATTTGACGTAATAATCCCACAGGAACGGAATGTTGGAGATTGTGAGAACAGATTAACCTGAAATGCTCCCATATTGTCAGACTTAATGTATAGTACAGGAATAAGTATATTAAGTTATGTCTGAGCTATTGTACTGTGGCTGAACCGTATGTTGATTTGTTGTAGACTCACCATATACTTGACAGTCTGTTCTTATTGGTACAAAGATTAGGAGTATATTTGTGTAATGGGTCTCGGATGTAAGCAGTGTTTGTATCATTTGTTCTTTGAATTTCATGCTGTAGGTATTTGAATGCTGTCAACTGAACACCCCTGCACCCATCATGTCAGCTAGCATTACCCCACCTATCAGACCAGATCCCTTTAATACAGAACCCCACCTAATCCGAGACCTGGGTTCCCAGGGATGGGCCTGGGACCACCTCTGTGCTCCCCAAATTTCTACAATTAGTCCTACCCTGAGACCGAGGAAGGAGGTCATTCAGCTGTCTGCTGAGGAGGACCAAGCCATCACTAATCTCCTGAAGCTCCATCACGATTCCATCAGCGAACCAAATCATGAGACACCTTGCCAGCTGAGATGGAGCCCTGCCAGATGCTTGCCAGCCAATCAGGAAGATGATGCTAACATTGACTGCATACCTCAGACGACAATGACATCGAAACGGCAATCCGGGCGGTGGTCAGACACAGAACTAGAGGCTGCTGATATTCTCCTTACTCTGGATGACTGGGAAGTAGGAATAAAGGAAACTCATATTCTGGCTCAAGGGGGTGGAGAAAGCCAAAGTGCAGACACTGTGGATGAGGGCTTGTTGATCTCCGGCCTGGGGCCCACCTCCTTAGGGTCACCTCATGTTGACAGTGATGATGTCAATTCAGCATACAGTGTGGAAGATTGAGATTGGCCAAGTGGACAGGGCTGCTTGTGGGGGTGAAGAAGAGCATGAGAATTTGGGGATAGTTGTCCTGCAGGATGATTTGCACTGTGGGGGCTCTCAGTGGTTGGAAGAATCTAGAAAGTGGCTTCAAAAGCAGCAGGAAGAGGAGCAGTTAGGGCTGAGGACGGGGCTGCGAGATGAGACTGAGGGGGCTGTCGTGTTCGCCCTGCTCAGTCTTTCTTTCCCAACAACCACAAGGCCTTCCACCCTCCTAGATTTTCATAGAGGTTTTTGAAGTAGAAGAGTAAAGTTCTGCATCCTATTTTTTCAGTGTACACGTGTCATTTAAAATGTTCTATACTAATACAGTTACTCGTATTTCCACTGTTCTGTTTTAGGTTTATTTTGTATTTAAACTTGAACAGGTTTTTTTTTTTAATATTTATACTTTTAAAACACGATTTGCTGTTTAGAGAATATTGACCAAAATGTGCAGTTTTTCATCCCTCCTCATTTAAAAAAAAAAAGTTTAACATTTTTGTTGACATACCACATAATTAAACTGGGTTAATTATTCTTGTCACTTAAGTTAAACACTGGCATTAAAATCTGTTCATTCAGTAACTACCAGACTTGATTTGTTCATCAGCGCTGTTGTCATAGTCCTTTTTTGCCAATGGTTTACCTGCTTACCTGGTTAGTTTAGATGTCTCACATGTGAAGAATCTCCTGGAATGTTTGCTATGTTGTATTTTTTGGAACTTCAACAGTAGCACCTTAATAGTTCTGCTTTGGCCTCGTGAAACTGATGCTTCTGGTTTTGACTGTGGTTATTGGTCTTTACTCATTTCTGGAATCTAAGCCATTGGTGGAATGAGGCAAGGAGCATCTGTATTGATTTGTGTTTGTTTTTATAATAACCTGAACTATCCAGTAGGAAGTTAAGCCATAGTTCACTAATTCCACTTCCCAGTTGACCACTTGGGGTGCATTTGATGGTCTTCCGTGTTAGTGTTAGAGGGGAAAAAAAGTTTTCAAATACTATACTTGTTTAGTACTACAAAAGCTTAAGATGATATAGTTCCTTTCATAGAATCCAAATCTGGACTGAGGTGTGTAGGATCCATTTCAGTTAGCCCACTGTTGAAGTACAATGTTGCTAAGACCCAGTCCGTGCTCTTGTCATAGCGTCTGCAGCCTGGATAAGGCGAAACCGCTCACGGAGGTTTCGTCTTCGGACATGTTCATTGGTGATCTCCTGTACACAACTCACGGGGAACCAGCCCTTCTGTCCATCTGACAGCCTGATGCCCTGATACCAGCCTGGAGCGGAAGGACAGGAAGTAGGGAGGCAAAGGGGGAAGTCAAAAAGGATTGCGGGTGAATAGGGTGGAAGAAGAGAAAGGAAATCAAGATGGTTGGAAAGTTGAAGCAGACAAGCAGTTATTGGTAAAGCAGGTATTTGGAATCAAGGTGGATTTTTAATGGAACTACAATTAAGAAAATGAGTTTCCTGCGCATCCTGACATTCTCACCGTCGTTTTTAATAACTATTCAAATGTGGTGTCTTACCTTCATTGGTTTTGCGAAGAACATTAATGATGTCAGTAGGCTCCAAGTTGAGTTCATCTGATTGCTGGGAAACATACTGCTCTATACAGTGCACTTGTGGACAGTCTGATAATCCAGACACAAATTTGCAAGAAAAGAGACAAGGGACAGTGTGTTACCAATGGAATAGCCTGCCACAAAAAGTGCTTTTTGATGAGTCCACCGTGCTTAGATCCAGTAGACTGCATGGAAGTGTAGTGGTTGGGGTAAATAACTCACCCCAGTCCTTGTAGACCACCTCATTTGTCTCTCGCTCCATGTTCTCGGGCTCAGGGAAGGCAGCAAACCACCTGTGCATGTCAGACCTGTGCATGTGAAGTGAATGCGTCACCACACAGGAACCACCACCAGTTTCCAGCATGCCTGCTATAACGTATATGCCTAGACTGCATTGACATCAATGATGTTGGAAAGACAGTGCTATGAAGTGGTTAAGGATGCACGGGTGGGGGTTCTGCAGGAAACACTTACTGGGAGGGCGCTTTAAACAAACGCTCATACATGCGACCCTGGTGGTTCTCCAGGAGGGTCAGGGAAAAGCAGTTCTCCAAGATGAGGCCAGCAGAGGACTCGGTTACAGGCTGCACCTGGACCAGTGATCGGTGGGCATGGTCTATCACAACATGACGTTCTGAGCTGGGGGGTCAGAGCAGAACCTTCTCTATAATATCTTCTTGCACGACCATGCCCATACAGGATACCGGTAGGCTAATGGATTTATCACTGACTCACCTCTTTTTATTGGCAATGATGAGGAGATCATTGAAGAGAAAAAGGGAGATGGGGGTGAATTTGGGTCGGAGACCGAACAGGGTGCTTCCTTTGGGTATCTCCTGAAGCTCTCCATTCTTTTCCAGGAATCGATTTTGTGAGATGATGGGTATAGCCTTCAGCATAAACATAATTACATAAAGTTGTGTTTATCCTGGACTTGTCCTATGCTAGACATTAAATATTTTCCCTGTGAGCACACTAGATTGATTGGAAAAATTCACTCACCTTGATTTTTTCAAACTCCAACATTTTAGAAACATGGATGAGTTCCTCCACCTGTTTCATTTTCCCCACCTCAGTATTACAAGCTTCTATGATCTATGGTGCATGAGAGGGGGTCAGTTGTCCATTGTGTTATTGACAACGGTAAGAATGGAATCAATGGATGTGCTTCACAATCCAAATTACTGACAGATCCAACTAATTCCTTGCCTATTCTAAAATGTTAGGACCTATGTACAGGGTCATACAGCGTTCATGTTGTTGCTCAGCCAAGAACAACACCATTTGAAATACTAAAAAAAACTTGATGGATACTTGATGGAAAAAACTACAGGCCTGAGTTGTTTATCAAGCTTTTCCTAAGGAATTAACCGCATTGTCCTCTGTCCTGGCATGTCAGGAATTCAGTCCCCAATCTTTTCTATACAACAAACTTTTCTTGCATGAACAGAGCAGGATATCCTCTGGTGTACTGTAGACAATGGTTTAGAAGGTCATTTCGGCTTTGTAGAGTACTGGCGACAATGTGGGAAAGGGAGACTCACCTTAGATACTGAGTTGAGAGCTTTGGAAGCTGATAATTCCTCTTTTGTTCCCTCTTTGGTCCTCTTCAGAATATTCTGATGACACAAAACTCAATAATATCATACATGAAGCAAGCATTGTATACTTATGTACCTGATTGGAGGTACAGCAATAGTCACAGGCTGTAGGAGATCCTGCTGGATGGTAATCAGTCATGTTACATGCCCTCACCTCAATGAGCATCTTTAGTCTGGTGATCCGCTGGAAGGGCAGTAACAGGAAGGACGTAAGTGGCAGCCGGTGGCACTGAGGCAGCTCCTGCAGCCGATAGACTACAGCTGCAAACTGCGCATTTGTCTGCCTGAACCAACAAACACAGAGCCGTTAGTGCACTGAGCGTTTACCCAGCACTTCACAGATCTCAAGTGTATATCCAGTCAGCCTTAAGCCATTCAAATTTCCTTTTCTGTTTAGATGGAGAATATTAAATGGCTGCCAAATGATTTAATATGTTTTAACTCAATTACTCTCTCAAGAATTGGGGAAAAATGCTAGACTTTGGTTATCCCTACCAGAAGATGTCATGTATTGGTCAGGGGGAATCAGAGTTTTAAGAATTACTCCTTTACTCCTCAATTACTCCTCCAGCACAGCTAAACTGCATTTTGGAAACTGCTTTAGGTCATATGTTCGCTTTCACAATGAAGGAGTAACCAAGGCCTTTTCATTATCGGCCAGGTATAGCTCAACAAGTAGTGCATTATGCTAACAATACAAAGGTTGTGGGTTCAAATCCCAGGCGTGCACGTAAATTATAACCTTTCCCTCTTCTGTAAGTCACACTGGATTAAAGCCTCATCGCATGCTTTCTCACATAAGGTTGCTGTAGGTTTTTTCTTGGTAGATCTGGTTTCGGACGTAGTCAATGTAGGCAGGGAAGTTGTGCTGAGCATGATAGTGGATGATGTCACAGATGTCCAAGATCACCAGAGACTCATTCATCCGATCTTCTAGGTCCTTCAGGAACCTGTGTACATTAAACCGAACACTACTGAGGAGGGAAGTGACATATTGAGGTCCAGTGTAAACAACTAGCTAGCATACAAATAAGTCGTAATTGTCTTTGTTTTATTCATAGGGGTGATTTTTGTCTTCTTTTAAGTCATTAGTTCCGGAACGGCATTGACAGCCGCTGTCTTAAGTCTCCAGGAAATAAAAAAGGATCCATGTTCAACTGGGTGAGTACACTGCATCCTTGGAAAACCAGAAAAAACTGATAAAAATTAATCAAACATATGAAGATATGCCTGAAAGATTTCTGAGCATGAACCTTCCTGCCAGCTTAATTTCTCTCAAATTCTCACCTCCATCTCCTACTTCCCCTTCAATTTCCTCACCTTTCGCTGACCTCTCTCACACGCAGGATATTGGAAAAGAGGGTTTTCTTGTCGTGGATGATAAGTGTCTCATCCAGGTCACGCGACTCCAGGAAGTGGTCGGTGAGCACTCGCAGGGATCGCAGATACGAGGCCTCTGATGTCAGCACCTCAAACATGCTCTGAGAGGCGGGAGAGTCTGGTTCAGCATTTGTGCTACAAGTAGCAGGGCTTCAAAATCCACAACAAAAGAGATTACTGGGCACTGTCTATCACCGCTTGGTTTAATGTACTTCCGTTTGGTTTCAAGTTAGTTTCCATTAGCCAGTGGTTGACGGCACATGGTAATCACACGGGTTTCCAAGCCACATATATCTCTTTACTATCTACAGGTAGGCCTATATACCAGACAATATTCCCATCACATTCCAGCTCCAGCACAGATGGAGCTATTTTATCATCCTGTATTTAAATGAGTGTAACTTCCAGTTCAGTTCTTTTTTTTCATATTTTTCTTTCTACTCTTGGCCCCCACGCAGAATACATGCAGTGCTCTTGCTGTAGCATTTCCCAAGATGCAATGCTCAATTTGATGTTCTGTTTGTGTTTTTCTTGTGCTGAACCAGCTGTCTTTTGGTTCAATCCTTTCCACTGCTTTGTTAGAGCAGTCTTCTTTACCCTAATCAATATCTTTAATCCTTCTTTCCGCTCCCTGAGTCATGTGATTCTGTTCTATGGTCTCTTGCAAAGCCACCTTCTCTTTGGCCCCTCACACCTGAAGTTCTCCCTCAGGATATGGTTACTCACCTCCTGATACTTGCAATCTGCCGTGGTGAGCGTCTTGAGGATGCCACTCGACTTCACATTTGGCAAATTTTGCCACAAGGTATTCTGGCCAGTACCTCCTCCGGCAGCCTTGGATTCATTGTTGTGGACTCCCCATTCCATGACATAATCCGCGCTTGTCTTACTGATGTTGCGGCAGACGGTCTGCCGACGGATCTCCTTGGTGATGACGGTGGCGCGGTATGTTTGGTACAGGGGTTCTGAAGACAGACAGTGAGGGATACGATGAGTTTTCAAAGCTAAAGGGCTACAAGATCAACAGCGCTCACATACTCTTAGCAGCAATAAGAAGGCTAATAGAACAAGAACGTTGGCCGGGTCCAACGTGCAGACCTCTGATTCCTTTGTTTCTGCAACAAAAATGCTCTTTCAATGATTTGCAAACCTCAAAACAAGAGGATAACTGTTAATCTCAAATCACAGTACAATGCCAAAATCTCCATAAAGGTGATCTCAAATAACAAAAATGTGATATTTAGTTTCACGTTCAGGTTTCTTAAATTCCTGCTTTCATATAATGTTTTGAGGAGATTCATTGGACATCTTAGAATTGTTACCAATTTTTGAACCCACTTCATCAAATTTTCCTCTCATTGCAATCGATTGTTTTCTACACCCACCCTGGTTTAGGGTTATGGCCTGTTTTAAAGACTGTGCTAGTTACTGTGTCACTTTCTCCTTACCATGCTGTAACTGCGAATTCCAGTCTTCAGACATCTTGCGAGAAAGAGCCAACTTTGACCTGGGAGAGAAGCAGTTATGAGGGCAATTAAACATGTCGAGCAAATTCAAAGCAGCTTAAGTACCATAAATATCTTAAGTTTTAGAAGGGGAGTGAAACAAGATAAGTGAAGGGGGGATATTCAAGATGGCGCCCCGAGAGGTAGCCACGGTGCTGTGGTGTCTCATGCGTTTGTTTCTTTTGTTTGTTTTAATTGCACTAAGTGATGCTTCACGTATCACATACAGCAGAGACAAGCTCCTGCATTTTAAAAACGCAATACCACCGAGCCCTCCACCGGAATTCCTCTACACAACTGAGGAAATTCTACGTGGATTCTCAGCTGGCGAATACTGCTCACCTTACCGCAACAACGCAAAGAAGAAGCGGCGAACTCGTGGAGGAAGGGGCGGCTCCCTGGAGCGACTATGGAGACGCGGTTTCTGACCGGCGCTTCCTAGTTTATTTCTTTCAAACGTTCGCTCACTATGCAATAAAATGGCCGAACTGCGACTACTGGTAATGACTGTTAAAGATCTTTCCACTACTTCTGCATTCTGCTTCACTGAAACATAGCTAAACGAGGCAATATCTGACGCAGCGGTGGAACTACCCAGCTTGTCGCTGCTCAGAGCAGATCGCGATTCCGCTCTCTGTTTCAAAGCCAGAGGCGGAGGAATATGCTTTTATATAAATCAGAAATGGTGCAGTGATGTGTCTGTCTTAAAGAAAATGTTTTCCCCCGACCTGGAAAGCTTCATCATTAACTGCAAGCCCATCTACTCTCCCCGGGAATTTTCGTCTATTGTACTGATTGGAGTGTACATCCATCCTGTCGCAAATGCACATTCTGCACAACAACAGCTGGCAGACCTGGTTGCAGAGTTTGAGCTGAAACACCCAGATTCCCCAGTGATCATCCTGGGAGACTTCAACCTCACTAATTTGACTCAGGAACTGCCAAAATATAAACAACTGATCGTTATAACACTATTAAAAATGCTTACCAGATTAATATACGTGCCCCACTGGGCAACTTGGACCACTCACTCATCTACCTCATCCACTCATACATAAGAAGAACTATAAAACCCTAAATCAAACTGGTGAAAACATGGACCATTTCAGCCACAGATGCTCTGAAGGACTGCTTAGACTCCACTGACTGGGACATATTTAAATCCACCAACAGCAACCGGGATGATTATACCGATACATGTCACCTCCTACATCAGCTTTTGTGAAGAGGCTTGTATTCCAGCAAAGGCCATATATAAATACAATAACAACAAACCATGGTTTACAGCTGAGTTGGGAAGACTACGCTTCGCCAAAGAAGAGGCCCACAAGAGTGGCGACATAGTGGAATACAGAAAGGACAAGCATGCTTTCAATAAGGCAGTCAAAGCTGCCAAACACAGATAAAGGGACAAACTAGAGGAATACGTTTCTTCTAATGACTGTTCTGCCACATGGAAGGGAATTCACACTATCACCAACTTCAAACCAAAACTGCCATTCATTGGGGCAGACTCTTCAATGCCAAACCAGCTAAACAACTTCTACGCAAGATTTCAGAAACAAAGGACTGACACCCCCTCCCCCAAACCTGACCACAGTCATCTTGCAACACCTTGTTCGCCTCCCCCTCTCCCACTGCCAGCTCTCTCTTCAAAGGTTCCGACGAGCCCACTCATCACAATCACCGATCAACAAGTGAGATGCATACTCCTGAAATAAAAGATCAGGAAAGCAACTGGCCCTGACCACATCTCACCCGCCACACTCAAGCACTGTGCTGATCCACTGGCCTCCATTTTTGCTGACCTCTTTAATTGGAGCCTGAGCCAGTGCACAGTACCTGCCTGCTTTAAATCCTCGGTCATCATTCCAGGTCCAAAAAAACAGAAAATCTCCTGCCTGAATGACTACAGACCGGTAGCTCTAACCTCTGTAGTTATGAAGGGCTTTGAGAAAATCATCCAGCAATTTCTCAAAATCACTGCTGAAACTCTGCAGGACCTTCTACTATTTGCTTACTGATCAAACAGATCTGTTGATGATGCCATCAACATGGCCCTGCACTCTGCAACACCTCGACAACCCTCAGACTTATGCTCGGATTCTATTTGTGGACTTCAGCTCTGCTTTCAATACGATCTACCCAGATCTACTATTTGAGAAACTGATGTCTCTCAATGTTCCCCCATCTCTCTGCTACTGGATCCATGACTTCTTAAGTGGCAGGAAACAGGTAGTGAAGACAGGTAACCACATTTCAGATCCCATCTTCCTCAGCACTGGTGCCCCACATGATGTGTTCTCTCTCCCCTGCTTTACTCCTTGTACACCAACGAATGTATCTCACAACATCAATCTGTAAAACTCCTTAAGTTTACAGACGATACCACCCTGATTGGACTCATAAAAAATGGGGATGAGTCCAACTACAGACAGGAAGTAAGTCGACTGGTGTCACGGTGTGATGTACACAATTTAGACTTGAACACACAAAAAACGGTGGAAATTATCACTGACTTCCTTCTTTGGTCATATGGAACACTACTGTTAGCAGAGCTAAAACCATCAAATTTCTGGGCACCATCATCCAACAAGACCTCAAATGGGACACAAATATCACCTCCATCACTAAGAAGGCCCAACAGTGCCTATACTTCTTGCGTCAGCTAAAGAAATTTAAGCTGTCGCCGAAGCTCATGGCTAAGTTCTACATTGCTGCAGTAGAATCAATTATTACGTCCTCCATCTGTGTCTGGTTTGGCTCTCCAACATCGCACTCTAAGAGGAGACTACAGTGTATAGTGCAATGTGCGGAGATCATTGGCTGTCAGCTCCCCCCTCTAGAAGCACTGTACTCATCTTGAATGAAGAACAGAGCCAAAAAAATAATGTCTGACCCTCTGCATCCTGGCCACTCCCTTTTCCAGCATCTTCCATCCCAGCGAAAGCAAAGAATAAGAGCTCTGAGCACAAGGACAAATCACCACCTAAACAGCTTCTTCCCCCAGGCCATCGCCCTTCTGAATAAGGACCCATGAAAAATTGTGTGGAACCACGCACTGTTCATATTTTAACTAATTGAACTCATCTGCTCTTTGCACATTACATCCATCAATTATCTATTTATTTATTTCTTTATTTATATTGTCCACATTGCACATCTCCTGTAAAAAAAATCCTTGTATCTTTACTTTTAGATGTTTATTTGTATGTTGTGTGTGTCATATTACCCACACCAAAAGAAATTCCTTGTACTTCTCTGTACCTGGCGAATAAAAAGATTCTGATTCTGATTCAGACTGTGTTTCTGAGAGAGGAGAGAAGAGAAGAGAAGAGAAGAGAAGCGAAGCCAAGACAAGACAAGAGAAGACAAGAGAAGACAAGACAAGACCCACAGCCACAAAACTCACGGGGAATATATTGGATCATCGGGGTTCTGGGTTAGAATCTGATGCTCATGTCTATGTGAAGTTTGTAGTGCACTATTTCTCTGTAATCCCATTGGCCCATCAATGATTCTAGTGAACTGACAAGTCACTTTCTTTTAGTATGCGACAATATGTGCATCTGTGAGTACTCTGAAAAAGGTCTTTCTGCTGTATACCCTGAGTAATGAGTGTGCTTCATTGAACTATGTTTGGAGCATAGTCTAGCATACTTTGTTTAACAGGTAGCTTTAGAAGAAGGAAAGTGGGGAAGCAAAGACAAGCTTACCATTCCTGTTTACTGTCCACTACATCTTCCTCTGGTCTCTCCTCTTTATCTTAGGAAGGGAAAGATGCAGACACAGAAATTCATCAATACTCAAAGAAGATCAGTACAAAGTTGAGGAATGCACAGCCATGTTGAGGGAAGAAAAGACATTCAAGACTGATTTAAGAGACTATACTCACTGTCAAGCTGCGTGACGGACTGGGCAGACTTAGAGTTAAAGCTGCTGCCATCTGGGCTGGATCGAGGTGCTGGTTCTTTTAACCTTCGGTGGGGCAGGAGGGGGCTGGTCTGGGTTTGTGGCCGGAGGGCCTGGCCGCCACTCTGGCTCCGGTCCTTGGGAGATACTGGACGCAATTTCCGACGATCGTCTGGGAACAGCAGTGGCAGTAAGATGCCACCAGGCACAGGGCGGGGATTACTGGCCTTGTCATGGACGAGGGGCACACGGGGAGGAATGGCTGGCACAGGGTCGTTCTCTGCCTCCAGAGGTTCTGGGTGGGACTTGGAGTCTGGAGGACTTTGACAATGGGCTCCTGGATGGTTTACTTTTGGTTGCACATGGATAGGCTCCAGAACATCTTCGTATATGTTGTCTTCCTCAGGCACAGTAAGGCTTGGGATGCTAACACATAAAGGCTCTGGGACCCCTGCTTCAGAGGTACCTGAAATGCTCTTCCTCTTAATCACATAGTCCAAGGTATGCCAGAACTTCTGCCTGCTTGCTGTGTCTAGAAGCTGTGACCCACCCATCTTCTCCTCTGCTCCAGATGCTGTGTCCCCATCCTCGGCCCCCTCTTCTCCATCCTCCTCCTCCTTCCCTTCAGACTCTCCCTTTTCATGAATGATTTCCTCATACTCACTTTCCACCTCCTCAACTTCCTCCCCTTCCTCTTCATCCTCCTCCTCCTCATCTTCCCCCTCCTCCTCCTCCTCCTCCTCCAGTATCCATACCAGTTTCATGCCAGGGCGTTTTAGGTGGCAAATGCAGCTGCAGTCCTTACTACAAGTTGGACTACTGGGCATCTCCAGACTACTGGGCTCCACCTCCTCCATCACTGTGCCAGCCACTGGAGCCTCCACCTCCTCCATCACTGTGCCAGCCACTGGAGACTCCACCTCCTTGCCTTCTGGGGCTGAAAGAGGCAAAATGTATTTCCTCAACTGCTTTGGTAAGAATGCTCATCTGTATAAACAGGTAAACTAGGAGCTGCAAGCTCTACAGTATAAATAGAATATAAATATAAAAAGAAGAAAAACATCCTCTGCTAACAGTGCGTAACAGCCATCCAACTTCACCATCAAGCTTCACTAAAATCTTCCTTATTGCTAAGAACCTGGCTTGGTGGATTTACAAGTTACACCGTATTGTTACTGCTATTGCTATAATTAACTATTGTTACTCCAACAAAACATACTTTTCAGATCTTTTGAGCCCTGTTTGTGAAAGGCCTTGGCAGAGGTTGCGCATTTCGGCAGGGTAGAAATGCAGCGGTCCGTCATCCTGTTTGGAATCACCCTGTCATCTTCCTCTCCCAGAGGAAAGCACTGTTAAAATTGTGACCTTTCCGTGTGGCCCATGCCCGATTACCTGGGGATGTAACTCTCTCTGATAGCAGTTTGTCAGCTTTGCTTTGTTCGCATCCTTCTGTGCTTTTCTGTGCATTAACACCCACCTCAATTTCATCCTGAAGACACCATCCTTGAGTCTGACTTTTTAAGAAGCCCATTAGTATTTCATGGCTTCCATTCATACAGCAGAATCATCCACACATTCTGCTTCTTCTGGTTAAAAGCCTGACTCACTGAAACTGAATAGTCGACTTAGTGTTTTATAGTTGTTCAGATCAGTGTTTTTCAAACTGGTCCTCAGGGAATCCCAGATGGCCCACGTTTTTGCTCCCTTCCCCAGTAGGGAGCTGGGAGGAGCAAAAATGTGGACTGTCTGACAGGGAGTTGAGAGGGAGCAAAATCATGGACCGTCTGTGTGGTCCCTGAGGACTGGGCTGAGAATCACTATTTAAGATCACTCGTTCTGTGTTTTTAAACTTTTATGGCTGTCTACATATCTTCATGTAAGTGAATACCTCACATTACATGGAAATATTTGGAGACAACGTAATAACGATGAAAAGTACCTGCCTGCAGCCCTAACCGGGATAAAGAGGCTGCTCAAAGGACCCAGGTTAGAATGCTCGATACTCTACAACCTTTCTAACCACACGGCCCAGCTGTTCATCATTTATCATGTGGGTGGTGGGGGGCGGCAGCGGGATGCCCCCCCCCTCACAAAATAATGCCGACCCAGAGGGATCCCCCTCCCATTCAGGTCAAGGCTCCATTTTTGCTTAAAATTCACTCGGAACTGCTCTCAGACAGATTCGGAACATAGAAAATAATGTCAAATTTAATTAAATCTAATTTTAAGAATTATACAAAAATATTTTTGTTGTATGGTTTGTTGCTGGGTTTCCTCTCCGACAGCCTCAGTTTGTTACAGGGATTGGGTTTGACGTTGCCGGTAGAGTTGTCACCCGTCCAGTAAATGAAAAATAAAATGCTGTGTCCCATTTTTAGCCAATGTGACGATTTGTCCCCGTATTTCTTTAGACTCAAAACAGAAACTGTAATTGCTGGTGTCTGTAACTGTAAGCACTGGCCTTCTGTATGTTCTACTGGATGGCAGTGCTTCAGGGGCTGAAATAAACTCACAGTATTTCCCAGTACACATCACCAGTCTCTTCCCCTTGTTTATACACAATATCTCCTTTTTGAAAGATGATGTAGTTGCTGAGCTGTCGCTTTCATCACCCATGCTTGATGCTTCCTCTGACGATACGTCGATATATCATTTATATCACCCAGCCCTATCCCCTCAGTAAATTTTGCTCACTGGGGAATTCGGCCAAGTGGCAATCGGGTTCACACCCGTTATGGACCAAACTGCATTTCCCTGCAACAGTTCCACGGCCCACTCGTGGCCTGCTACAAGGCTACAGACAAGTGATGGATAAACACTGCTCTACAAATAACATGTTCCTTTCACTCACAGTTTTACCCATTTATGCTGCTGAATATTTTACAAAAGTACCTCATCTCAAGGGTACAACAGCTGGGGCCTTTTCCTCAGACTAACATGAGCCTCTTGCCCATTAACGTCCCGCCATAACATTTATAGTGACAATAACAGCATTGTGTCATTTTTATCAAAGGTGGGCTGACAGCACTGGTTCCTGCTTGGTAGTAATATATCACCTGAAAAGCTGAAGTGTGCTTACATACCACTCCTTGAACTCATGGCCAAGGAAAGGGGTGAAAGTTTGGCGTGGGCCTATCAACTGTGCTGTGTGCATACAGCCAAGTAAATAGGCCAGGAGTCATTTTCCAAGCTCAAAGGTCCAAAAAACATGTTAACAGAGGCAGTACTGTGCTGTCTGAGATAACTACCCCACAATTCTTTTATCAATGGATGTTTTTTTTTACTGTAGCATTTGTAAACACAGTTAAGAGGATGTGCTCTTTACCATGCAGAGAAACGCTGTTGGATAGAGATTCCATTAATGCTAGTAACACCTTCTCCTTCAAACTCGATTAACTGGCTCAGGTGAACAGAACAAAAACCGTGCACCTGTCTGCCTGAGCTAAAAGCCATGACTAATGTGGCCAAAGTCAAAGAAGGGCGTGTCAGTAACCTACCTGGCCGGCCTTCGTCCTGTTCAGCAGGGGGCTCTGTCACCTTAGTTTCCACCTGAGCCTCCAAGGAACTCTTCTGGAAGATGCGGCTCCTCCTGGCGGGCTGTGGGGGCGTCTGCCTGGCACGCGCAGACCGCCTTCGCTCTCCGGGCTTAGGCCTGACAGTTGGGGCCCTCTTGGGCTTACGCGGAGGGTCCATCCCACCCTCCGTAGGCTGCTCATTTCCGAAGGTATGCTGTTGGTTCAACTTGCTCACTATGTTCTTGACTTTCCCAGAGGTCGCTACCTTGGAGACCTCTTGAGGCGACTGGGCCGACGGCAGGGTCTCGGGGTCGGGCTTTTTCGGTATGCTGGGCCGTGGTTTGTGGTCCGGTATCTGACAGACAGAGTCCTGAGACTGGATAGGAGGCTCAGGGACTGACATTGTTTTGGCCCCTCCCACCTCCCAGCCACACTGGATAAGGGGGCAGAAAGATGTCAGATGTCACAAAGGACCGTCCATATTTTCCTGCATAAGAAAACAGCGAAATACAGTTCAGTTAGAAAAGCTGTCCGACACCCAAATTACTGCCAATTTCCTGTGACCAGGTCCAACAGGACAAACCATAAATATTTAAGACTTTACGCAAAATTTATATATGTATATATATGTAAGTTATATATGTAAACCATTTTAGATCCATTATGATGGGTTTGTCATGTTTCTACTACAGGAAAAGGCGCCGTTTTGTTTATATAGTAATGTGATGGAATATGGGTTTCAATATTAATAAAACAATAAAACAAGACAGGCATCTGGTGAACATAAGCCATGGAGAAAGCTAAATAGCCTGATATTTGACCCTCTGCTCCACCCATTTTAAAAGACCGCATAGCTGTCATCCGACAGGATTTCGAAAACCATGATGGGTCAAACAATAGCCTCTCTGCATTAAAGAAGCTATCCCAATGGTATAAGCCAGTGGTTCTCAATCCTGTACCTGGCGCCCCACCTGCCAGAATGTTTTCGTTCCAACCCTACCTTAATCAGGCGTGTATGGTCCTTAATATGCTAAAGCTGGTTACAGACCGAACGCGGCATGCGCTGTGTCCGCTCAACGCGCTGTGCGCGCCGCGGGGCTACTGCGCAAAGAGTAGGCGTGGTTTTCAAAACTCTCTCATGTCATTTCGGCTCGCAGTCAGTAGCAACGATGTATATTTCGCATGCAAAAAGATGGTACGCTTGTGTGATATAGCTCTGTGAACTCAGACACGGACAATACAAGTTTTTCCACCATTTCGATTTCTGTGCCCAGTTCGGTGCCTTGTTCAACAAAGTTCATCTTTGACCAGAGTGCTCGCGCAAGCTGCCCGAGCGGCGCGCGGCACGGAGTGCAGCGTAGTGCGTGCCGCGTTCGGTCTGAAACCGGCTTTAGCCTATTAAGGATCATCTGAGCCTGACTGAGATACAGTTGGAACGAACACATTCTGGCAGGTGGGGCGCCAGGAACAGGATTGAGAACCACTGGTATAAGCCAACGTGTGGATTCTACCAGTGTCTTATTGTCTTCCTACATGCTTGCCAGTCCAATTCCCATATGGATAACAGGGATGGTACTCTTGTGACCAAAGTTTGCAGAGATTGGGACAGACCCTCAGGCAGTTTTATTGAGAACCCTATGCAAGTTCTGGAGAGAAAGGGATGCCAAAAAAGTTTCATATTACAAATATATAATTAGGGCTGCGGCTATCGATTATTTTAGTAATCGTGTATTCTATCGATTATTCCATCAATTAATCGAGTAATCGGATAAGAAATACTTTTGTCTTATTAAAGAGCAATAGTAACTATTCAAAAATGAAAAAATAG
>JAODLD010000002.1:25651177-25665023 GCA_026781065.1 Mormyrops boulengeri | reverse complement strand
AATGGACACACTGTACAGTATTTTCGCTTTTCTTTTGTTTGAAATGGTCCCAAACTTTAGACATTTTTCGTCTTTTTATCTGACTTTCCTCAGTATTTTCCCCGTCTTCCTCCATTGCGCCGTCAAATCAAACCTGCCACACGTAACGCAGCTTAAGCACACTGTGCGACACTAATAATCCTCCGAGTGAAATACGGCGATCACTAAGCAGTACATAGTCGTGCGGATTACGCGAAGCATCGAAGCAAAGAATTTGCATCGAGGATTTTTTGTAATCGAGTTTTTCGAGTTACTCGATGAATCGTTGCAGCCCTATATATAATCACAACATATGTTGGGTAGACAGTTTGAGGTTTTATCAGCTGAGAGGATTAAAGTGATGTCAATTCATTGAAAGATTTTCAATTTTAAATTTGAGCCAATTAGCCGTCACTATGTTAGCAGAAGACAATTGGTAAACTTCTAATCTTTCATACTTTCAGCAATGACAGCAGTTCACAAATGAAAACCTGCCTGTCTTGTGCAGTTTGGCCATCCTTAACAGATTTGGGGAGGGGGGGCATACATTTCCTGGTCTCTGGTCTTTTCTCAAGGTTCAGACTCCGAGTACCCAGGTCACCCATAGGTGCAAAAAGTCCCATCTGCTGTGTCAGATTATTAATATTCAAATCTCTTCTCGACTTGTCTGTGGAGTCAAACTTAGCATGCTAAAGACAGAATTTTCTAAAGCAGCCACTTTTAACTTAAAACATGCACTAAAGAAATCACTTATAGATATTGCCTGTTCAAGCATCACAAAGGAATATAAATGCACCTTTCAAAGCTTGCTTTCGTTTTCAGTTTCATTAGAAACCTGCCAGTCTTGTAGTTAAATATTACTCTTGCTGCCAGTTTTACGGGCACTGATCTTCCCTCAAGCAGCTGTAAACAGGTGACCTGTCTGACAAGTTTTTCTAGTGAACTGGTTGGGACATGCTACAGCAGCCAGACTCTCAAGATATCCATTCCCTCTGCCAGTATAGACCCAGGGTTTAGTGACACTACTACAATATCAACCAAACGGCCTCAAGCACTGACTAACAAAAACTGCCGTCTAATCCTTATAAGAATATAAGATCTTCTCAAACATATACTCATATACACACTACATATGCAACTGATGATAGGTTAGTCATAGACAAAAGCATTCACATTTTGTTCAAATACTTTCATTGAGATTAAGTAGATTATTAATGCAAATGTTACATCACAACTTTAGTCCAGGAAATATGCCTTTGTACTTTTTACAGGTGCCAGGAAGTTGTGTCGGTGAAATTTCAAGGAGGACAAACAGGCGGCACTAGTCTATTGCAATTAAGGGAGAAGTGCGTCACACAAAACAGGAATAAATCAAAGCAGTTCTCCAACTCGTTGTAGGGGAAGGTAACTCTTATGCAGTGTGGCTGCTAGGCTGTTTCACCTACGAAGCACTTCCCTACACTGAATGTTTCCCATTGTTTTTGAAGGTCACTTGATGTCATCCTCTGATTCATGAGAAACTGTTGGATAACTTAACACTCATCTCTGGCATTAGAAAGTTGCTTCTGCTCTTTACCTGGCTGGTTTTTGGTCATTCCCAGCGTCTCCTGCTTCACCTTGTTCTTGTGTACTGCTGTCTTAGAAACTTTGAGCCTGCAAGCAGCCTGCCGCAGAGTGTAGCCTTCTGCCAGCAAAACCACAATTAAACCAGGGTTTAAAAATGCCGATTTGTGTCCTCACTGATAGTTTGCAATCACCAACCTTTAATTTACATAGAGGTACGAGACAAGGCTGTCCATCATGTTCACCACTGCTATTTGCTTTGTCTTTGGATTCTCTGGCATACGCCATCAGGGAAAGTGGGTAAGTGGGTGATATCACCCATTACTACTGAACACTCTAGACACTACCTCTCGTTGTATGCAGATGACTGTCTTCTTTTTCTTTCTAATATTCGGGACTCTCTGCCACACCTCTTAACCTTATTCAACAATTTTCACAATATGGCAGGATATAAAATAAACTGGTCGAAATCTGCTCTTCTCCCTCTCAATTTAACTGCTATAAAGGCCCATCTACCAGCTGGCATCCCTGTCTGTACATACCTTGGCATAGAAATTTATCCTAATCTCCATAGAATAGTCAGTGAAAACTTGTATGGGGTACAAAAGAAAATAGTACATGACGTAAAGAGATGGGGCTCTCTTCAAGTTGGTATGCAAGGCAGAATCTCAACTATTAAAATGAACATTTTGCCCCGTATAAATGTTTTGTTCTTTATGATACCTGAAATGCATTCTCTCATTTCATAATTCATTTGGGGAGGAAAGCATCCCAGAAATAAACTCGCAACTTTACAAAGAAGCATGATCACTGGAGGCCCGGCGGTCCCAAATTTAAACTTTTACTACCATGCCTTCCAAATTAGACCACTGCAGGTATGGAGACACCAGGCTTCTCAAGCCCCATGGCGGGCCATGCAGGTGGAACATGTAAAACCACATTGGTTAGAACCATTAGAGGACCTGCCCTATACAGGCATAGGTCGTAAAACCATTCAGCCGCATTTTGGAAGTATCATAGTTAACTCTCTTAATGTCTGGAAAATTACTGGGTGTAGCAAGAATATCTCATAAAACATCTCCATTATGGAACAATTATCATCTTCAGTCAGGTGATAAGCCATTTACGTTCTCTGTGTGGGCCCATAAATGAGTCTGTCTGTTTCGCCAGTTCAAAACCAGCCTCAGCACGTCTGCGGGTCCTTGAGCAAGGCCCTTAACCCCCACCTCCCTGGGCGCCCCAACGGGTGGCTGCCCTTCACAGCCAGCTTACTCTACAAAGAGCAAGTTGAGGGAGGCATAAAGAGAATTTCCCCATGGAGATCAATAAATTATCAATTATTATTATTATCGTCATTATTATAATTATTTTGAGACATAAAAAATTATTTCAATCTGTCTGATACTTCATACTTCCTCTACCTAAGACCGAGGTCCGCAATGAAAGCATACGGGGTGCCCTGGAGTCAGCCGATTCCAGAGCACCCTATGGAGAAGCGGATTGAACCCAAACGGTGCATTTATAATACTTTAATTCGCCATCATTCCAAAGACCTAGCTGTAGAAAGTGTGTGGGAAAGGGATTTGAACACACCTAGTGTAGAGCCTTTATGGGAGAAAATCTGGGGAAACCTAAACAGTGCTTCCAAAAATCTCGCACATCACCTTATACACTATAAGTTAATACACAGAGCGTACACAACTCCCCTAAAAAGCTTTAAAATGAAACTACTCTCAAGCCCTAATTGCACTCATTGCTCAGATCAGGCACTTTGTACAACAATGCATCTGTTCTAGAAGTGCATTACAATCAGACGCTTCTGGCATGAGATATTTTCTATGATATCCTCACTACTTACTAAGAACATAGAACCCAACCCCTGCCTCTGTCTTAATGACGATTCACAGCTATCCCTCACTCTCATTCAGCGTAGACTGCTCCTTGCAGGACTAACATAGTATATTCTCACATAAGAGAAATATAGAAAGTAAGACTAAATCCAAAGTGGAGGATCTTACCACCTGGTGGAACAAAGGAATTCCCACATTCCTCTTAAAGCAATTTGATTGGAGTGTCTGAGAATTGATAAGATCAGCAGTTCCCCAGGACAAACACACAAGATCAAATCAGTCCCTGAAATAATCAATCTCAATATTTGGTAAGGGAATTTAGTCTTCAAAGACGTCCAGTCACTTGGTTTGGAATACTTAAGGAAGAGCTCCAGAGTAGCAAGGGGAGACACTCGGTAATCAGAGCTCCCACATAGTGCTGCGTGAATCTACATCCGTATCAGATATTTTCTGAAGTTACTCTGTACCCACTCAGCTGAGGTATGTAATTCTTTAATTGTTGTATTGATTTTGACTGAATGATATAGGTTAGAAATTTGTGGCCACATGTTAGAATTAGAGTAATGTTATATTTGGTTAAATTGATGTGTCTTGTATTAATTGGGAATAAACTGTGTTTTGATTACTGCTTGGCTGTCTGACTTTGCTAACCTCTGCATGTTTCCGGTAGACTGGGTTTATTTACCCAGCTAGAGTCGAAACTGCCGTTTGACTTGGGTATATTAGCTTCATTACATCTCACACTCTCTTGCAGCCTCTGACTCAACCCCGCTTTTCCGCAACCCGATGTGACTGCCCAAGCTAAGTTACGGCAAAGACCGGCTCAGCCTCTGAGGCGCGCACACGGCGAGTTATGGCAAAGACTGGCTCTGCCTCTGAGGAGGTATATGAGTCGCCGGGTCCGAACGGTCGTCCAGGATGAAGCTGTAGTGATTTCCCAACCTCTGAACCGAGTTCCACATAGCAGATCCGCGGATCGCCCTATTGGCCGAGGCGAATCCGGTGTATTCCACTGTCCGGGATTAATGCGAGTTAAGCAAAAGAAAGAAAAGCCCAGGCCACACAAACCATATTCCTCCTGCACGTATCATCCAAGGTCATTAATGTTAAAAGCTGCTTTACTCTAAAACACTGCTGTGGCTGCAGGTAGCAAGATGGGTGAGGAGACATAGTAATCCGAAGGCTTTTGGCTCGGATCCTGGGAGGTCATGTGCTCTTCCACAAATTTTCTAAAATCCTCAAGTAAAATATCCAGCTACAACAAGGAAAAAATGCTATTTACCGAAAAGCTATCTCCTTTTGTCAGAGAAGTGCATCTAAAATGCTGCGGTGTGATTCACCACTTGTTTTCCTGCAGGTCAGATTAAGACTGCCAGACCGATTTCCTGGAATGACCATACAAGCAGTTATACTCCTCTCTCCCGGGAATCTATTTCCTGCAGGTTTCAGAGACAGGTTGAGACAGGTGTCTGTTTACACCCAGTAAAATAATGAACTGCCTAAATAACTGTTTTATATGAAATAACCAGCATGTGGGCAACATCTCCCATGGTCATAGGCTAGAATCTACCTAACAGACTCACATTATTCTACTTGTCTGATAATACATGTCATTGTGCAGTCATACTTATTTATTTTAATCATTAAAGTTTTAAATATAAAGCAGGTATAGTTGAGAAAACGAGCCCACCGAATATAAATAATTTCCTTTGGCTCTAACAAATAAAAAGAGGAATCACACCTCAGAACAACTGATTAGAATCGGCATATATGCTTAAATAGCAAATAAAGTTTGGTTTCATTATTTTTATGCAACAAATCTGTGATAAATTACTCTATTAACGTTTCCTTATAATACTAATATATAATAATATAATAAAACTGCTAACTAGACATCAATTTAATAATAAATTAAAAGAACTTGATTAGTTTCTCTCGTTTCTCTGTGGGGGGCTAGGCTGACATGGGTAGGGGGGTCCTTAAGTCGGCCATTGGAGATATTTTTAAAGCCGAAAGAGCAGGAGGGAATTATAAACAATCAATAATATGCCATTCAAAGTGCGGGGTGCCAGCGGTAAAACTTACCGATCAGGGCGGGGTTCAGGAATGCTGGCGGTAAAATTTGCTGATGGGGGGCGGGTATCGCTCCGGAGGATCGATCGGTCGATTTAAGAAGTGTATCCGTTTCCTCTTTTGGTCAGGTTAGTCTTGATTTTTTATTTTATTTTTTTGCATACGTTCGTTTAATTGTGTTCTCTCTGCGTCTGTTCACAAGTTGTCTCCCACTCTAGAGAGACAGAGACGGTAGCGAAGAAATGTTAGTGATGCATCTTAGTTTGTGTCAGTTCGCTTGGCAGTGAACAACTAGGACTCCAGTGGCAAAAGTAAACTGGGTAGCACGAAGTCTCAAAGTAAGAATAGTCCATTACAGCTGGGTTGGGGAAGCAGGTTCCGCCCTGAGTTCATGGGTGTTACAGTACACAAAGTTACCTGTCATGTTTCAAACAACACTGCATGACTAAGCATGGATGGCATGGTGGCCACACACCTCCATGGTTCCCTTTGTATTCTCTTCTTGTTCATCCCCAGGTCCTAAAAATGTAGTTTATGTATGTTGGAGGTACGTTACTTGTGTGTAAGTGTTGTCATCCCCTGCAGGGGGTCCCCGGCCTCGACCCCCGTGCTTCCTGGAGTATGCTCCAAGCATACCGCGACCGTGTATTGGATAATAATAATAATAATAATAATAATAATAATAATAATAATAATAATAATAATAATAACAACAACAACAACAACATTGCTTTGCAATATAAACTTAGAAGCTCCGGTGGCTGAAACGGCACGATGGCAGGACGGACACAACATCGACAGGTTGGGAGGACAGTACATTTACGTCGTAGATCACATGGAAATTTCACACTGACAATTGCAGCAGCGAACACACATTCCGCACATGATCAAGCTCATAGAGCAAAGAAAGATAAATACACGAAATATTTATATATACGAACTGGGAGTACCCTGCGAAACTCGAGTAAGATGAAAATCATTATAGTACTGAAATGATAAGGAGGAAAAACGCAGGATCTCCAAGAGGGTAAAAATGATAAATTAGCCTTAAAATTAAAAACAACAACTTCTACTCTCGCAAACAATGTAACTGTTAAACGTTTCACTAGTTACTCGATTACGCAAATCAATCTCAGGCTAAAATCAAGGCTAAGCAGCTTCCTTACGATTATCGCTTATTGAAGAATTCCAGTGTGATTAGAAAAAAATCGTCATACAACAAACTATAACGTATGAATTACAATCAACAGACAATGGGGCACCAATAAGGACTTAATACATAAATTATGGAATACGCTGCAACCTTACGCATTGAAATAGGCTCATCAATGACTAATGAGAATTCTCGTGTGAATTCATTTTGTAGTTCTTTCATTACATAAAATACCATCTAAATGTCAACGGTAGATTTGTTATTGAACTATAACAGGCTTTCATCCACTTTCCGTAAGTTTTTTTCCAACAGGATAGCACGCCTCATTTTCCATTGTCTGTTCTACGAGCAGAATGCGAAAAAGTCGCTGGCGGAAACTCCCAACGTGCGAAACATCGGCTTCCACTCACCGAGTTTGAAGCCGCTGTCGCTCCATTTCTTGCGCAGTGGAAAAGGGGTTTTAAATGGTTTTAAAAAGCGTCGTTGACCTTTCCGATCGCTTTCAAAAACGAAACGAATCCAAACGGCCAGTCCGACGCTGCACCATGGACAATAGGCGTAATCCAAAACAGTTGAAATGTGCGATCATTCGATGTCAACCTTTGTGGAAAAATAATTATTTGTTCCCCATCACAGCATAAAAAAGCGCACAGTGCCAAGAGCAGCGCCGTCTTCAAGTGCAAACGTGCTGTATCTGTATGTCTCTTGCTTTCATTGGTTTTTAGGTCTTATCTGTATTTGATCAGATTGCTGTTGAGGTCTTTGTTTCCTTTTGCGACTGGCCGAAACTGGGACTCTCCACCTCTGGGGCAACTTCCTATCCTCTTTCCTCGTTGTCTCTTGCTGGCGGGTGTTATTCTGGACACACAAGAAAGGAGGAGCGCTTACGCTATTGTTTGGAATTCAACATCAGGAGAACGGAACTTCATAGTAATTATGCAAAATTATGAAGCTTATGTAAAATAACTCACTATTAGTTGTTTGTGTGTGGAATTTGTTTGAGGACTGTTTGATAGTAGCCTGTTTCAATGTTTTTATTTTGGCGATTTAAACGTTTGTCTTCTCACCTTTCGCGTTTCTTTACTGTTTTTTAAATTTTGCTTCCACCTAGCGGTAAGATATCAACATTCTAGAAACGATTGGCTACTTGAATTCCAGAAGGATAAACTACGGATTTGTTTGTTTGGGATACATCTCGAATCCATCGTCCCTCAAGCTGCAAATTTCACACACACTGTTTCATGTGGCTTTCTCTGGTTCTCCAAAAGGATACAGTTATGCGAAATGGCCCATAGTATATTGCAGTAAACGCAATATGTGCATGGATATTTCTTGCCTTGGACTGGCATCTCAACCATGATGTATCTCTGCCTCGATCATGCTGCATACAGGGCCAGCTGCCGTGGACTAGTTGAAGTTAAGGGCTTGCTGCGATGTGATTACTCTGCTACCCATGGGCTTGGAACATGAAATCTTCTAAATATAGACACGGATCCCTAAGATGCTGAGCTGCACACCAGCCCACAGGTGAATAGATTTTATTTTAAGCAGGAATACAGAACCACAAGACAACCAAGAAGTAGACAAGAATTTCACATTATCTGTACTAAAAAGTGCATGAAGTAAAATTACATATTTAACAAAAATAATGAGAAATGTTATCTAATTAACATGTATCTTGAAATAAATTATCATATACAATTTAATAATTATTGTGGGGAAATTGTCTTTTACACCTCCCTCAACTTGCTCTTTGTGTGCAAGTTGTCCGCGAAGGGCTACCACCCATGGCAGCACTCAGGGAGCTGGGGGTTAAGGGCCTTGCTCAAGGACCCATAGACGTGCTGAGGCTAGGTGAATGGCGTTAAGACATGATTGATAATACTTGTATGAAACTACCCAGCCCTGGAGGTGTTAGGCAATGATACTGTTCACTGAGCCATTATGCCAACCAACTTTGTATAATTTCACAAGTCTTACAGCTTTGTTTTCAGATTGAAAGCAGTTTAACTGGACATTTTTCTAGCAATTTGGCAAGGAATTAATTTTGGTATTAGGTCTATTAAGATTTCTTGTGGAAATTCTGGTTTAAACCTTTTTACAAACACAGCAGTATCTCAAATGTTTGTATATTTCTATTATTCTGATTATATTGTAGTATTATACTGGTATTGCAGTTTCAGAATGGTTTAACTGATATCGTGCCATTATGAATATTATATCCTAGTACTGGTACTAGGCCTACATTTCTTTTTGAATGGAAAGTAGTTCCGGTTAAATGGTTGACAACACTAACAAAAAAATCTTAAATTGTACTGTTTGTGATAGTTCACCGTTTTGGGCAATACGGCTGTGTGAAGTAGTGTTGCACGTTTGAGCAGCTTATCATTTATGCATTGAACAGAAGACGCCGTCATGCATTAAACATGAATTATTTGGGATATTTTTGAGTTAATTTGATTTGTGACTCAAAAGGCTGTATTTCTGGGAATTACATCAGTGAGTAAATACTGCGGCGTTCTCGTGGAGGAAGGAATAGTGCCCTTATTGACGTCGCGGGCAGCATCGCACGTCAATATGCGTGGAATCACTGCGCGGCTCGAGGCTGAGCGCGAGCGCGTGCGCGTGTTTGGGTGTTCGCAGCGGTCGCTGTCTGGCGGGGCGTCTCGGCCAAGCTGGACGTTTCTTTGCTGAAGGTGAGACAGCCGCTGCCTTTTTCCTAACTTCACTTCACTCGAGTTACTTACTTAGCCTGTTGTCACATCCGGCGGCAAACATCGTCGGACCCACTAGCCGGTGCAGTCCCCAGCTAGACTGGTACAGCGCGAAGTGATGCAGCGGGTTAGCGGAGTTAGCATTTAGCCAGCTACGTTAATCAGGCGGCTGGGGTTTTAAGGTTGGGCCTGAAGGCGGACAGAGATAGTATACTAATGTCAGATAATGGGGTAGTTTTTTATAGCGAGTAGAGTCCTAATGTTTTTTTTTATTTTCTATGCTTTAAGATGTCTAGGTATTATTTTAGGACTAGTGCCTCCCGAGGATGTGTTTGCAGTCTAGTTAGATTGCGCCCATTCTTCATGGCTAGCTAGCTTCGTGAGTGGCGAGGGGCGAGGTAGTCTAGCAGGGTGCTGATTTTTTTTGTCTTTTTTGATAGCAGAGGTGTTGTTATATTATTTGTCTGATTTTTAGAAAACATTCCTAGTTTCCTTAAGGCACGTCTTTCATTTTAGTGCCATTCACACTTACGCCAGTCATGTTGCTTGTCGGTTAGCTTTAGTTCAGCGTGTAACCTTGTGTCGCCGAGTCGGTGCGATTAATATGTTGTTGTTGCAAGTTTTTGGGTTTTGTGTGTGTCGTTTTCTTAAGGCATGCTTTTTAAATTGTCAGTTAATCCTGATGTTCATTACTGCCGGTGATGACGATTGTGTACGAATAGTGTCAGATCATGGGCGTTGAGATAATGCATTGGAACCGTGACATACTGACGGATGCTGAATTAAGGGCTCGATATATTGATGCCTCGATGTACAATTGAACAAAATACCTGAGCTGCATTAAGGGATGGACATATTGAGTAGTCTGACACACCTCGTCAGCGTGCTGTAGCATGTGAAGGAAACAGCTGGCGCTGTCCATGGTGACGAACTGGAGGGTTCTCACGGCAGCTGCTGTTCATGTTATGCTCACAATATTTTAACGTGCTTGTTATATTGCAATCTAATTTAGTATTTTGCATGTACCTTTTTAAAGCTTCATGTAGTTCTTTCCTTTTTAAAACGCACCTATTTTGGTTGTGGAATACATGTTTTCAGTTACTTGTGTGGGTTCAAGCACGGAAATCGTTCCTGCCGATTTTGACAGAAATGAACGGACAACCAATAGTTATTTCCTCTAACTACGTATATTTTGCTGTTTAAGCTGGACTGTTTATATAACGGAAGAGAAACTGATGTGCACAGAAACGATCATTCTTAGAGGTCCACATTGAGATGCCCCTTTGTCTTACTAAAGAGAACGTACTTTAAATGGAAAAATAACCAAGTATTGTAAATGTAATAATGTAATAGTATAGATCTGCTGGAAAGTAATATGGCAAAAGTATATTTTAAAAAGGAATGTATTCTGTTGGATCTAACAATGTTTGCTACAATTGTATAACATTTATTTTAATTCAGAAAGTGCAACTGATAATGCTATAGTGCCTATAATATGGTATAGTATAGCTGTTTTACTACTAAAATATTTTGTTTTTACTCTGTATTTGTGTGTGTGAGACAGAGGGGGCTGCCAGCATTGTGGAGTTTATTGTGTCATATTGTAGTTGCCCCCACCCCCACAAGAAAATCTCATTTTACACTATATGTGCCAACATAAGTTTGCAGCTGCTAAAGGGCTGAAAACATGGTCTCTGTCAGTCTAGTGGTAGCACCAGGATGCTTTCTTTGTTTGCCCCACCAGAAACACTGCAGTCCATGCTGTAGGCTGGACTTGAAGATAGGCCATATTGGGTCATAAAGCAGGCAAAGCTTATCCTCTGCTACAGCAGTGAGGATTCCTCTTGGGTGGGATTATTTCTTAACGCCCAGCAGAGGCACCAATTAGCCTGGTTGTCCCCTGAGCGTCAGAATGAGGCTATCCATAGCTGCGTCCTTTTCTGTGACTTCCCAGCTGACAGTGTGGGGACACCTGGGGACCCGAAACATTTAACCCTCGGTGGAAGTGACTGCAAGGGAGCTTGTTTGTGTTCTCTGCTGCAGTGTGCATGTGTCAGTGGGTCTCTGTATAAGATAAAGGTATAACCATCGAAGGGATCATAATCAGGGCTAAATTGTCTCTACAGATGATTGTTGGTTTGTGTCTAGCTGCACTCTTCCCATGAATTTCAAAGGAGTCAAATGGCTCCTCAGAAGTTGAGGTGCAAATCAGTTTAAATACAGGCCTATCGCCAGCTTGAAATGAAATGATCCATTGTTTGCCATTTGTAAATTATTATGCTTCTTTTCACATATCCATCTTGCTTTCCTTTGAGAAGCTTGGGGTCTAAGTGCAGGGTCAAGCCACTTATCTACTGCCCCTGGAGCATTTTAGGGGATTAAGGTTCTTGCTCAAGGGTCAGTGTGACTATTCTGCTGAGGGCGGAGCTTGAACCCGTAACCTTCCAATCACAGACACAGATGCTTAACCCACTGAGCCACACACCATGCATTCTTGTTATGGTTTGGTTCCTCCCATTTTTTTTCTTTTACCCTCAGTCATTTTCTTTTATCATCTCATCCTGCTTTCTGTGTTACGTTGTATTTATTTTTATACAATATATTTACATTTGGATTTTATTTACAGATTGAAGCACAACTGTTAGTATTTCTTCTCTTTCTCTTTTTGACTTGCTGGTGTAAATGTGGAGCCAATAGACCTTGGCAGGCAAATAGCATTGATAACACCAGCAATCCATGCTTGCTATAATGGAAATTGCAGCCAGTTGTGATATTCCAGCAAATCAGCTGGTTAATGAGTTGAAGTAGGTGTGGCATACGAATATTCCATTAACACCTGTGACAGGAGGAGGAGGAGCCATTTTCTGTCTATGCTTGCGTTGTCAGGATTCATAATTAAGAGAGCTGATTGGTCTGCCTGCAACAGCTCAAAGTGCTGCTGAAATTAGCAGTGACCTTTTGGCGGGCTTGCTGATCCAGGCCATGATTCATCCACATTTGGATGATAACATAACTGCAACAGGACATTGCTAATCAACATGCTTCCCTGGACTACTTTGTCTTTCACTTTCAATTACTGCAGATTGAGCTGTATTCAAATACTAAAAGAGCCTTTTATTTTCAAAGAAAACTTGCTTATATGCATAATGTAGTATTTTGAATGACATAGTATATGTCTTCAGGTTTTGCTAACAAAGTATCGAATTTTTAGATAAAAAGAATTTACTTTTTGTGCATGATATGAAAATAAAGTGTTTAGTGTGTGGTGTTACATATAATCAGTGAAGTTTAAATAGATCAGTTTAGTATCTATTGCCACAGATGACACTATTAAAATATTTAAGATATTAGTTAGATTTACAATCACCATAATGATGGTATTCTGCAGCTCATTAAATTTATGGTCTTACAAAAATTGCCACACTGTAGTGCGCAACAAAGTAAATTTAAAGTGTGAAACTGACCTTTTAAACTCTTCAGCTAAACTGTTTAAAGCTGTGGCAAAGTACATTATCCTTTTAGCTTTGGTTTTCCTATCTTAATTAAGCGTTTCTTCCAAAACACTGAGGTTTATTTATGCAGTGGAAGCTTTAATATTAAAGTCATGCTTTGAATATTTTACCGCATCAAAATGGTTGTTCATGCTTGGCCTTTGAATTTTTATTTATTCAAACCAAGTAGTAGTTGTAAGTAAGGGGTAATTGCCAGTAGAAGGAAGCTTCCATAAAAATAGGATGACTTGAATGATTGCTATGTTAGCAGACACTCTCCCCTACTGTCAGGGTCCTTCATGAACTCTTTAAGATTGTGTTCGTTTGAAATTGTGATGGTATGTGTGGTCTCCCCTTTGAGTTATTGTAATGACTCTTCTCCTACACAGTGTGCACACACATACAAGGACACGCACTGAAGCTCCTTCGGTAGCCTCCTTCAGGACGGACCTTTCTGGCAACTGACCCTTTTGCAGGTGGGTGCCTTTGAGCAGCTTTGGGAAACACAAGTTCTCAGTGGTTTTTGGGTGCCAGTTAAGACACTGGACGTGTGAGTTCTGATAGATCTAGAACAAAGCTTTATGTTATACACTTTTTGTTTTAGAACAGTAAAGGTACCATATAATTGATGAAAGTGTTATTTAAAAACTGCATTGAACTTTGACCTCATCCAGAGTTCTGAGGAATACAATGGGAAAGACTGGCATGGCCGTTTAACCATTATTTTACTCATTATTTGTGTGAAAAGTCATTAAAAACATGTTTGTTTTGGTAATGTGAGAACCACACCCGACAGGGTTGGTTTTGTCCCCAGGATCCATCCCCCATCTCTGAGCAGTGATGTTTGTTACAAGTCCCCAGCCCCTCACTCATGCTGTGTGCATCTGCTCTCTGTGGGGAGGGGGTTTGTGCCAGGGCTGTGGGGGGGGGGGGGGGGGGGGGGGGGGGGGGGGGGGGGGGGGGGGGGGGGGGGGGGGGGGGGGG
>JAODLD010000002.1:25630657-25649117 GCA_026781065.1 Mormyrops boulengeri | reverse complement strand
TCCCATACCTTTGATGACTTAGAGCGAGCTGTTTTTTTGGGCTTTTTGCAGGGCTTTGTGGTGCTCCCTGTGAAGAGGTCGCAGTTTCGGTCTCCATTCTGCAAAGTGCAAACTTTTTGTTTTGTGTGACCCACGTTTGCGTGGCAATTAGTCGACGACAAAATATGACGTCGACGATATTTTGAAATCGACGCGTCGACGCATCGCTACAGGCCTAGTTCAAACCCTAAATATGACCCCAGTCATGCTCCCAAAACACTTTAATTTCATTTAAAAGTTAGCTTAATGCATTACCTTTAAAAAAAAAAAAAAAAAAAAATGTTTGATGTATAAATAGAGTACAGTATCACCTAACGGATATTTGTCACACTAGCACATTTACAGTACAGTATACTAATGTTACCCCTAGTAATTCATAGAACACGGCATTGGCTGCCGTTTTCATTTGCATTCACGGTAAGGTAAAATGAGTAAACAAACCCTTTCAGTGTTTATAGCAAATGCGTCTTGAGATGGAAACCTGGGACATATTTGCTATGTACGTTAACAGCACCTTTCAAGAAATTTATCATTTGTGCGTTGAATTTGCGTTAATGTGTACTTACTATTACAAAATAGTAAATAAACTATTTTTTTATATATATGTAACCATTAGCATTCCAGAGGGAATAAACTTTGCAAATGGGATTCACATCTTGTAAAGGTACAATACAGTATGTACATAAAAATGAACGTTTTCATAAGAAAGCCACATTTTTAAGGTATTTTTAAACTGATTTATTTTATATGTCTTGAACTTTCCCTAAAAACAGAGTAGAATCTTCATTAACTAAATTTTTCTTACCAATTTTACACTAAAAAGCATGAAATCTTGTACAAGGGCTTACTGTATTGGTTTTGATGTTTAATGTGCATCTCAAGGTGTCTTCAAGAAGTGCCTGTCCCTCATGTGCACCATCAGAGTTCGTTGCGGGGGGAGCATCATTTAGTGTGTCACCTCATGTTCCAGTAAATGTCTCAGAACAACTGTCTCAGTTGGCCTTTGTACTTCCTGTGACCCCCTTTCCTGTGACCACATTGGAGTCACGAAGTAGTGCTGTCATTTCGTCATCGGGACCAAAATTTCCGAAACAGTATGAGAAATGCTCAATGTAATCTCTCAGGGGTTCAGGCCGACTCTGATGAACCCGGAGTTTTGTGTTCAGTTTTGGATCTGCATCTGCACTTACTGGAGTCCCTACATGCCCCAACAGCAGTGTCAGAGTTTTGTGTGTCATGACGCTCTTCCCTGTTGGCTCACAGGCATCAGCTACAGTTGCTATCCCAAAGGAGCACCACCGGTTTGTCATTGGAAAGAACGGGGAGAAGCTGCAGGAGCTGGAGCTGAAGACGGCCACCAAGATCGCCATCCCACGCCCTGATGACCCCTGCGCCAACATACGTATCACAGGCACCAAGGAGGGCATTGAGAAGGCCCGCCACGAAATCCTGCTCATCTCTGCCGAACAGGTAATAGGTCAGGGTTCAAAGGTCAAAGATCTGGATAGGCAAACAGATAGGAGTCTCTTTAGGGACAAAGATGGTATTCTTAGGGCTGGTTTATACTTTGTGTTTGCGGTGCGTATGCTTACACGTGCCATTGCTATACAAGCGGTGTCGCTGCGCATACTTGCACTATGTCAGTCTGGAGGATGAAAAGTTATGCCCACCAGGGGACAGTGCAAGAAAACCATCTTGGTTGGCTCCTTCACTTCCGGTCTTACATGTTTGTATGAGATTATGGCATGAAATGTTTTACACCTGCTGCCTTGACCGAGTTGATAATTCTGTAATACTGCTGCAGCATGCACTTCATATTGGTACTTTGCTTTGCATATATGACTTTACTACCTCATTTTGAATGTTGTATTATATGTTGTTAGCTATCTCGTAGTAGTCAGTATTTCGGCTGCATGATATTGGAAAAAATTCAAATATCGTCATATGATTATTTTTTGAGATAAATATTGCAATATTTATAAAACAAAAAGGAGTTCAAAATAAACTCATTAAACTGCAAAAGGAAACACAACAATAAATGAGCAATTATGATTAAAAAATTATGATAATAATAATGGATGCTTGGACAAATGAAGCGACCCAAGCTGGTCGGAAAAACCAGAGATTAGGATGGCATAGAAAGAAAAGTGTTTTGTATATTATACTAGGACAGGTATTGGAAAATTTCCAAGTAAATCAAAAAAGGAGTTTAACATAAATTTCTCAAAAACCTGTCTATGAGTGATTTTAAACTGCCAGGATGAAAATGATTGGCTTGGAGAGTGCATGCACAGCTCATGCAAAAGTAGCGGAGGTAAATTTAAATTTTTAAGCATATACTAGATAATCTTGAAAAGCATCATTAAAATTGCAAAGCCTGCTAAGTTTTGTTTGTTATGACAGAATATAAATGTTTCTGTGAAATGTAAATTGTACAACATAAATGAATTTTATTATCAAGATTTCTACATACCAGCATACCATTGAGAAATAACATTATGAAAATACCTTGTACTGTGGAATAATATCCATACAGTGTGAGGGTATGCAATAGCCTGAAAAAACCCAGCTGACTATTGCTATCCTTGCAGTATTAGAATTGCATATGCAGAATTTTTAATGTTGATAATAATGCACAACACCCAGCTCTGCTTAGTATTTATTTGTTTTGTAGCATTGCTCTGTCTTGGTAATTATCTGTATTCTGTGAAGAAGACATTCAAGCAAGAATTTCATTGTACTTTATACATATGACTCTGCTTTCTTACAGTGGCTCTGATTGAACTGGGAAACAGTAGAAACTTAAGCTGCCATTAAATTTTGAAAACAATGTACACAAAGACACACAATAGTGTTCGGAATATTTTGTCTCTTGCCTCTAAAAATATTCTCTTTTAAATATCTTCTGGACGCTCATTCCAAAAAAAAGGAAGCAAAAAAAAACGATGAACCTTATATGAAATATACAGTATATAAATACATAGCCAAGTTGACCATACTGCCCCCAAGATGTTTTGTGTTACCTGCATACGCGTAGCATTAATTCCATGCGTAGCTGCACAAACGACGCATGGAATCAATGCAAGTTATGTATGGTGGCCATGATGCGTAAGAGTAAGCAGACACATTGCGAGTGTTGATTATAAACGCACCCTTAAAGGGTGTTTGTGTATCACAGACTGTTTTTAGACGGCCGTGTATTGATACCATCATTATGTTGGCACTAGCTACTAAAATAATGAAGCAACAAAATATTTTATAGGTCTGTTAATCTGTTTTAATCTTGTCTCCATCTTTTTTTTCCAACTCCAACCAATCCTTCATGCTTGACTTTTCCCCCAACCTCCTCCTGGTCAACCCCACCAAACCCCAGGACAAACGGGCGGTGGAGCGCATCGCACTGGAGAAGGCCTTCCACCCATTTATCGCGGGTGCCTATAATCGGCTGGTACAGGAGTTGAGCCTGGAGACGGGGGCTCGCATCAGCATCCCGCCACCCAGCCTGCCCAAGGATGAGATTGTAATCACGGGCGAGAAGGAAGCGGTGGCCCTGGCCCTCGCACGCATCCGCGCCATCTACGAGGAGAAGGTGAAGGAAGAGCCGCAAGTGTGTGGAAAATGGATGAGTGAAGGAACTGGTCCGTTACTGAATAGAAGTGATGAATGACAGAATGCTCATTGCTTTGTCCATATTGTAGTGTAAAATAGTAGTAACTCCTAGTCAAGGCAAAAGGATCATCCACTTAGCGCCATAACATTCAGAAGCAGAATGGAGAGATTAGGAGCTGCATCAGGCAGCAGGATGTGTGTTTAGAGATGTAATATAATAAACATCCATCACCGGACATGGAGGTTGCTGCATAGCACATAGCATAGAACGCGATGGATTGGGGTGTCTGGGTACAGACTGACGAACCCACAGCACACTGAGCTTCTGAGCTGTAGTCTCCCACCGCTATTCCTGGAACTGACTGATCCTCATTAACTCCAACAGGCTATCTTCATTGTTTTTAACGCTGATATAGAGCTGGTGCATGAAACGGCATCAGACCTGGATGTGCATATTAATGCAAAGAGACAGATTCATACTCATAAATTTTTTCTCCCCCTCTCTCATTTTTTTCTGCAGAAGCGCAAGACGACAACAATCTCTGTGGAAGTGAAGAAGTCTCAGCACAAGTACATCGTAGGTCCCAAGGGGAACACGCTGCAAGAGATCATGGAGAGCACAGGCGTGTCTGTGGAGATGCCTCCGCTGGATTCCGACTCGGAGACCATCATCCTGCGCGGGGAGCCTGACAAGCTGGGCCCCGCCCTGACACAGGTGTACGCAAAGGTGAGAAATACAAGAGCCTCATTTATGTACTTGAACCCATACTCAGGCTGGGCAGTGTCTAAAAAAATAACATGCATTTAATTAAAAAATATTGTGATAAATGATAATATTGAGTCGTCCAACACCTATCACCCCCAGCACCACACACACACACACACACACACACACACACACACACACACACACACACACACACACACACACACACACACACACACGAGCATGCATTCACCTGGCACTAAGCAGACCTTATCATTTTTGCCCAATGCTGATAATTTTGTAATCTCTGTGGAGTAAGTGAATAAATACATTTAACGGTAACTTAGCACAAAAGATTCCGTTCCAAGTCCACGAGGAGTTAAAAGGTAATAGCTACGTTTAAAAAAAACTGCATCAGAAACCTAGGCTGAACCAAAAGCTGTCAGAAATTTTTATCTTGCTTTGTGTGTAGCCCTGACAAAGGTGTAAATCGCCTATGTAATTAGTCACTGTCAGGTATTAATATCAGGTCTGTTATCGTTGATTACCAATAATATCATCAAATCGATCAATTCTAGCCCATACCCAACATTTTCATGCAAGACATGTTTTCTTGTCCTTGCCCATGAATCCCGTTTTTCTTCTAATTAAAATTGAACCGCACCAGAAATGGTTTAAAGTAAGCTTTATTCATCATGTGACGACGTCCTTCATACCCAAAGGAAAATAGACTGCTGTGAATCTCTTGTTCTGAAAAGGACATTTCTGCTCCCGTTTTATTATTAAGGTCTGTGGAGAGAGTTCTGCAATATCAGCACTTGGTTTTTTTGTTGTCTTCTGTGTATTGGTATTATTGGCTTTTAAAAACATCATTCTATGAATCCTTGATACTTTGGCATGGTTAAAGTTTGGTTTACATAATTCTGCCATGGTCACTAAACACTATGAAACTGAATATTAACTGTGAGTCACATGTGAAGTAACACAGGTGTGATATATTTTATTAGTGTTTGTTATAGTTTTGTTCAAATAGTTTTTTGTTTACTATAGATTTTTCTATTGGTATGACATGGGTTGCTGGATTGGAGGCATCTCTGTCTGGGCATGGGCTGGAGGTGGCCAGCACTTGGTGGGAGGTTGACGTTTATCTGTTGTATTTATTCCAGGCAAAGAGCGTGATGGTGGTGGAGGTGATGGCCCCCGCCTGGCTGCATCGCTTTATCATCGGGAAGAAAGGGCAGAATATCAGCCGCATCACGCAGCAGCTGCCCAAGGTGAGGATGTGCAGTGGTGGAGCGGCGGTGGTGGTGGGGGGCTGTGACCTCTGAACTCCAACCTCTGACCTGTGCACAGGTGCACATTGAGTTCACGGATGGGGAGGAGAGGATTAGCCTAGAGGGCCCCACGGAGGAGGTGGAACAGGCGCAGGCCCAGATCCAGGAAATCATCAACGACTTGGTGAGAGGAACCAGTGCTGTGTTTTGTGATACAAGGAGTTTGTAACCTGCCAAACGCTTCAGTTATTAAATGGGAGTGTCACACTTTTGTCATCCGTGAGTAAGATGCTTCTCATGCTGCTCACAGCTAGTAAAGATGGACTACACTGAGGTCAACATTGACCAGCGCTTTCACCGGCATCTCATTGGCAAGAACGGGGCGAACAGTGAGTACCAGCAAGCACACATGCACCCCCCCGTACACACACACACACACACACACACACACAGGACAGTGTGTGCACGGAGCTCCCTCAGTGTCTGAAGTTACGTGTGTGTTACTACACTCACACAGAATGGCTCAGCAGATAGTGTTGCCTTCAAACTGCAGTTAACCGGATCAAGGAGCAGTACAAAGTTTCTGTGAGGATCCCGCAAGACACGGAGCGCAGCGGGCTGGTGCGCATTGAAGGGGACCCCCAAGGCGTGCAGCTGGCACGGCGGGAGCTCATCGAGATGGCCCAGCGCATGGTGAGGGGGGGTATCACTGATATGGCGCAATGGATTGGTGAGGTTGGAGAGGGCAAGGATTGAGGGGAAATGGGTCACTGGTCCGGGCCATTTGGTAGTAAGGTTGGGCTGTGAGAGGAGGATGTTGCCGGGGACATGGCCCAGCAAATGGTAAGAATATGATGGGCGTCAGACATTTGGGTGGAATGACAGCTAGCAGAAGGCCCAGAGATAATGGATGTAAGCAGTAAGATCAGATACCACTATGAAGGATCTCTTTGTTTCTCTCTGACCACCCCACTCCTTCCCTTTGATGGTCCTGCTCCTGCAGGAGAATGAGCGCACCAAGGATCTGATCGTGGATCAGAAATTCCACCGCACCATCATCGGGCAGAAAGGAGAGAAGATCAAAGAAGTGCGGGACAAATTTCCTGAGGTATCTGGCCAAAATGTCCCCAGCCCTTTAACCTTTGTCGGGAGTGGTGGTTTAATGGTTAGGGACGCACACTTGTAATTGAAAGATTGCAGGTTCGAATCCCCGACCAGCACCACTGAGGTACCCTGAGCATGGTACTGCCACCAAGCACTGCTCCCTGGGCGCTGAATTAGCTGCCCCCTGCTGTGTCACATTAAATGCAGAGAACACGTTTTGTTGTTGTACAACAATGACAATTAATCACTAAATTCTAATTCTTACTTTGAACAGGAAGCTGGGCATTGTACTGTTCTCCTCCCTGTTCTAGGTTATCATCAATTTCCCTGATCCATCCCAAAAGAGTGACATTGTACAGCTGCGTGGGCCCAAGAACGAAGTGGAGAAGTGCTCAAAGTTCTTACAGAAGCTCATAGCTGATCTGGTACAAGCCAGCCGCCGTCGTCCCAGAATGCTGTGCGGTATGCAGAACTCAGCTCTCCCATTGGCCAGCATACAGAGATCCGCGCTCTTATTGCTCTCTCCTCTTTGTGCAGATTGAAAACAGCTTCTCCATATCCGTCCCCATATTTAAGCAGTTCCATAAAAACATCATTGGGAAAGGGGGTGCCAACATTAAGAAGGTAAGTGTGACTGGGAAAAGTATGCAAACACAATCACATACAGAGATCTCAGCCACATCTTCTTGTGGTCCTGCCATGCAGATCCGTGAGGAGACCAACACCAAGATTGACCTGCCCACAGAGAACAGCGACTCTGAGATGATTGTCATCACAGGCCGGAGGGCCAACTGCGAAGCCGCCCGTGAGCGTATCCTGGCCATCCAGAGGGAGCTGGTAAGATGCAGGAGCACTGCAGCAAGGCTGTGTGAGGACCCCACATTACCCATAATTCCAAGCGAGAATATACTTGTAAAAGCAAAGTATGTGAGTTACACCAGCAAAACTGATTTGATATACATCGTCAGTGTAATATCCATGGTATCCTTGATGTCATGTGGTTACCTTCTGGGATAGACTGCAGACGGAGGAATTGATGGATTTAACAAGTGTAGTAATATTCAGCTGTATTGGGTTAATTTCGTGTCCATCTTTCTTGAGCATTAAAAAAGCTGAAATGGGTGCGAAAAAAACTAGAAACCCTCGCGCCCAGATTGTAAAATATGTATTTCTCAGCAGTTCCTGCAGAAGAGGCAAAATTCCCATAGAATCTTAGCTTGTGTTTGTTTAAACACTCTTGTCCAAATTTTGGAAATAGATATTTTAAATATATCACATATGGGAACATGGGTAAGATGCCCTCTTTTTTTGTTATCTACAACGTTTAAAAGTGTTTCTCTGCTATTTCATGTTTAAGGTTTTGTTTTGGCTTGTGCCACCTCTTTACTTAGACAGCCTGTAGCCTAGTTTCTGTCACCCACGCTCTCATTCTGTATGATGGCCACCAGGCAAACATCCAGGAGACGGAGGTAACCATCCCTGCCAAGCTGCACAACTCGCTGATCGGATCCAAGGGCTGCCTGGTGCGCTCGGTCATGGAGGAGTGCGGGGGCGTGCACATACACTTCCCTTCTGAGGGCTCTGGGTCCGATCGGGTCACCATCCGGGGGCCCGCCGGCGAGGTGGAGCGAGCCAGGAAGCAGCTGCTGCAGCTGGCTGAGGAGAAGGTGAGCGAGAGTCCAGGGAGAAAGGGATGTGCCAAAGGTGCCGCATGCTGTAAATTATGACTGCGGCACATGCTCTCGTCACACCTGCTGTTCTCTTTAACCCCTGACGTGCCACGACTCTATCCAGCAAATCAACAATTTCACAGTGGAGCTGTCGGCCAAGCCTGAGTACCACAAGTTTTTAATCGGCCGCGGAGGGGCCAACATCCGGCGCGTGAGGGACCGCACAGGGGCCCGCATCATCTTCCCCTCACCGGACGACCCCGAGCAGGAGCTCATCACCATTGTGGGCCGCGAGGAAGCTGTGCGGCTAGCCCAGAAGGAGCTGGAGGCCCTCGTCAAGAGCCTGGTATGGAGAGGGGCATCGTGGGCCGGGCCGTGTGAGCATCTCATTTAGCGTCTTAGCACTGCAATGGCATGTGGAGCACACAACCTGGTTGTGGCAAAAAAAATATGAAAATGTAGTGTTCTTTATTAGCAGAGGTGGATTTCAGGTCCAGAGAGTACAAATCCAGACCAAGATTTTGTTTCAACCAACCAGGTAAGTACCCTGTGAACGTCACTCATTATACTCAACTTGTTGGTTGAAACAAAATCCTTGTCTGGATTTGTACTCTCCCTCTGTTTATTAGCCTTAGCACTGTCATAGCTTTATGGATATACAGTATCAGTCAAAAGTACATTTGCTGGCAATTTGCATGTTTTCGTATTTTATATCCAGAAAGTTGTCTTTAAATCTTGGATTCCTAAAATACCCACCATTTGTTTTTATAGAGGCTAAACAAACACAAGTCATTTGGTTAAGTTTTGACAGGAAATCACCCAACATGCTTTGCCAGATTTTCACCTGCCATTCAGAGACATAGGGAACCTGTGGGTTCTCCAAATTATCCCAAAGTTCTATGGGTTTGAGGCTTTTAGTTTGAATTGTCCTTCACTTTTCTTCCTCACACAATTTGGAAGTGTGTTTATGATGGAGATTATGATGGATTTGAGATGATATATATATATATATATATATATACACACACATAATCACCACCTGTTACCAGCAAAGCTGCATCAGACCATGACACATGCAGAACTCATGCTGTCATGCTCTCTGCCTTACAAATACACACAGGTTGGACCTAAATATTTCAAATTTTGATTCATTGGTGAGTTGGGAACCCCTGCATTAGTCCACATGGCAGGCTTCCACTTCAGTTACTAAACTGTATTTTAAGATGTCTTCAGGCAGATGGCTAGTGCTGTATTTTGTAGTTTTGTCTTTTAGTTGATATAGGATCTGTGTATGATAGGGCAATTAATTGGTAAAAAAAACACGATCTCGATTGACACCTCCATGCAATCTCATTTCTCTAAATCAAAACAAGAACTCCTACTTTTCCCCAGAGAATCTGAAACATCCCATAATTCTGCATTCTCTTTAAAGGGTGCTTTCCCACTGCACCAGGTACCTTGCTTTTGGATCTTCAAGAAAGTACTGGCATTGAATGACATCACAGTGGGAGGCGGGGTATTTTGTACTGAAATGACTGTATATTATAGGGCTGGCTGATCTGTGATACCAACATCGCATGTTGTGCATGTGCAATTCTTACATCACCAGTCAGCTTTTTTCAATTTTTTTTTTTATTTTTAATGACATGAAAATTAACAAGAAAACATTTTCAGCATTAATGAAAAGTCATACATAGAGAAAATTCTGTATACGGGCATTATAGTGCACTAGATGGATTTTTGAGAAATTGATGTTGAACTCCTTTTTTGTTTTATAAATAGCCCAATATTATACAAATTACTTTATTTCTTTTTATGCTATCCTGATCTCTGGTTCTTCTGACCAGATTGCAATTAAAGCTTGGGTCACTTCATTTATCCATGCATCCATTATTTATTTATTTATTTTTTTAACCTCATTTATCATTGTCATGTTTTGTGTTCCTTTTGCAGTTTAATGAGTGCAACTTACATTTTTTTCCAGAATTGTGCAGCCCTAGTTTATGATCTCTTTATCTTTTTAAGTTTGATCCTCTGTACAGGTAAGGGTGTGCGAATATGTGTTGTGTTACAAGGCATGAATGTGGATGAGCGTTAATGCGGTGAATTACCTGGTTATTGGTCAGTGGAATTTCCTACTAAATTCTGATAGGCTGTTGTTTATAGAGGTTTGTTGCCGTGGCACAAAACTCTCCAATCACACAATGATGCTGTCTTTGGCCCTGTTCGGCGTTTCAGGAAGACGTGATTGAGGACAGCATGGTGGTGGACCCCCGGCACCACCGGCACTTTGTGTGCCGGCGCGGCCAGGTGCTACGGGAGATGGCAGAAGAGTACGGGGGTGTGGCCGTCAGCTTCCCGCGCACAGGCGCACACAGCGACCGCGTCACGCTCAAGGGGGCCAAGGACTGCGTAGAAGCGGCCAAGAGACGCATCCAGGAGATTATTGAAGACCTGGTATGCCCCTCTGTCTGTGTGTGCCTATGTGTAAGGGAAATTATGGGTTAAAAACCCATGTTGGGGGCACAGCCATGTTGGCAAGGGTACATTATGAAAATAAATCACTTTCAGGGTTTCAGTAAACATGCCACCTCTCCCCTCCCACCACCAGGAGGCACAGGTGACAGTGGAGTGTGCTATTCCCCAGCGGTACCATCGAGCCATCATGGGCCCCAAGGGCTCACGGATCCAACAGATCACCCGCGAGCACGAAGTGCAGATCAAGTTTCCGGAGAGGGACGAGACAGCAGGTACGCTGATCTGCCGCCAGCCTGTCCCTTTGGTGTCCATGGTCACCACTGCAGTGATGTGGTCCCCTTTGAGTTTAAAATGCTGACTACTCTGTTGTTGCCTTGGTTACGTGCCCAGGGGCGGACCCCTCGGCACAGGAGAATGGAGACGCTAGCCCAGAGGCAGAGTTTGTCCCGCGTAAGGGTGACATCATCACCATCTGTGGACGATCAGAGAAGTGTGAGATGGCACGGGCAGCCCTGCTGGTAAGCTCACTCCTCCTATCTGTCAGTGCAGTTCCTTCAGTCTTTCTTCCTGTGCCCCCTTGGTTTTCCTTTTCTTAATCTCTATGTTGCATCTCTCATCATCTCTGCAACTTCCAATCCTCCTTTTCTTCTCTGCCTTTTCTATTCCTCTCTTTCCACATTTCCCGTTTTCCTTTCATTTCCTTCCCCTGCCCCCCAGGCTTTGGTCCCCGTCACCGTGGACGTGGAAGTTTCCTACGACCTCCATCGCTATATCATTGGGCAGAAGGGCAGTGGGATCCGCAAGATGATGGAGGAATATGAGGTGTGTGAGCTTATGGTCCTGCAGTATGTCCAAGTCCATACACTCTGATTTACAACATTGGTTTATTGGTTTTTGTGTTTTTGAACATGTTTTACATTTTCTAAAGACAGTAGTTGTGTGATTACATCTGGCCAAATGGATCCTGCCTGTGAACGGTGTGTGTGTGTACATGTGCTTGGTGCCCTGCAGGTGAATATCTGGGTGCCCCAGCCAGAGCAGCAGTCGGACGTGATTAAGATCACAGGCCAAGTGGCCAATGTGGAGCGTGCTCGCTTGGGGCTGTTGGACAGGGTCCGAGAGCTGCAGGCCGAGCAGGAGGACAGGGTAATGAGCACTTCTGGGCCCCTGGGGTACGGGGCACAGCAGGAGCAGCAGAGATCTCACAGTATAGTAGGGGCGTAACGGTACACAGAATACTCGGTTCGGCGCCAACAGGAGTTGGGTTCATGGGCTGGTGCAATTTCGGTGTAGTAGGGAACACACAGTTCATTTTTGAAATTATTTATTATTGAGACTGCAAATGCAAACACAATTAGGAACAGTTTTAAGCCAGAGGCAATGCGTCTGTTGACATGTCTGAATAACAAAACCTAATCATAACAATTGTAATCCCATCTCTACTCCTGAGTATGGTTGAATACTTGTAGCCTAGTCTGAATTTCCTGGCAAAAGCGTCTTAACTGCCATGGGTAGACTAATGGCACATTTCCACTGCCACCAAGAACCAAACAGTACCTGACCCGTACCACAAACTGGCGCTTTTCCATTACAAAGTATGCAAGCCATACCGGAGCCGTAACTGCGGCAACATGGTACTGCTTACTAGGGCCGAAAGTGTGACTAAACCGAGCTGATTGCATCGCCAACATCTGATTGAACAAAATGCTCAGAGATACCAGTGCTCTGCGCATGGATTATCTGAAGGGAAAAAGCATATATTCGATCTATTATTCATTATTAGTAGTATCGCACATCATTCCCAAAAATTTGAATTTGAAAATTTGCAACCTCGTACTTAAAAGCATACTATTCAACAGCTGAACGGAGTGAATCTGTAATGCAAATTTACGCCAACGAATGCTAATTCTGCTAGCGTTTGATACTTGCGTAACATGACTATTCTCACCGAAATGCTAGCAGAAATTAGCACACAGTTTCATATAGTAAATCATGATGTACACCGTGTGAACAGTATATAAGCATCTCTTTAGTTTTACATTACTTTCGCTCTCCAAACTCGGCAATGCTTTTACCAAACTGACCATTCTGCGGTGGACCGAAGCAAGCTGGAACCGCGCTGTAAGTAGTGCCATAACTTGCAGAGGCCTTTTCTGCCTTGCTGTGGTCATACCCACACTTTAAATAGTGTTGTTTTAAATGAGTTAGCATGTTGAATGCATTTCCAGCAACATATCCAAACTTGGTATAGTAGAGCTGTATAGTCTTGGTCTTTTTCAACTACTCTCCCTCCAGTGCTGGTGTATTTTTTTTTTTGGAAACCAAAATGTTCCCAGACCACCAATTATAACTGACTATACCTGAAAATGATGTAACTGAACCGCACATGATAAATAAGTGTACTGTTACAACCCTACAGTATAGACAGGGGGCAGAGGTGGAGTTTCAGAGCTCACAGTATCGACGCAGGGGATTGGGGTGGAGTATCAGACTAAATTGTATTTTATGTATTTTTGGTTTCTCTCAACTTATAACAAACGTATGAGATTAATTTTGTTCCTCTGCCCAGGCGCTGCGTAGCTTCAAGCTGACCCTGTCCGTTCACCCTAAATACCACCCCAAGATTATTGGCCGCAAGGGAGCCGTAATCTCCCAGATCCGCAAGGACCACGACGTCAACGTGCAGTTCCCCGACAAGGGTGACGAGCAGCAGGTCTGACATCATGTGTATCATTGTCGTCATTGTCATCATCATTTTCCCACTGCTTTTACCAGTGAGGGTCATGGGTCATTCCCTGTCCAAATCAGCATGCCAAGTTTCGTTAAAATCCGTCACGATGAGGTCCGAAAGTGTGGTGATTTGACATGGAATGACCCTCATGTGGCAGCCTGGCAGGAAGGTTAGGCTAGACCTCTCTTTCCAAGGCCACCGGCTCTAGCTTGTTCTGGGAGACACCCAGATGTTCCCAGGCCAGCTTCTCCTAGGTCATCGCCCAGGAGGACATATTTCCAACAACTAGGTGGCATCCTTATAAGATATCCAGAGTATTTAGTCTGACTCCTCTTGATGTGAAGGTTGTATTCTGAGATCCTTCTGGATTTTCAAACTCCTCACTCTATTATTATATCATGATAACTTCATTATACTCACAACCTGGTTCTTTGGTTATTACCCTAAGCCCATGACCAAAGATGGGGATAGAGTTGTAGATTAACTAGTAAACTGTCTTGTCTCATTCTTATTGCTAAGCTCCCGACGTTATTGCCACAGGCCTCCTCAGTGGCCACAAAACTGTGATAGTCACTGGACCAGTCCACCTGTCGATCTCACATTCACTATTACCATCACTTGTGAACAAGATCCAGAGGCAGTTAAACTCCTTCACCAAGGGTGGACTCTCCTCCCTGAAAGGAACAATCCACTCTTTTCTGAGGGAGTACCATCAGCTGAGATTTGGAGGTGCTGGAGTGTGTGCTGGAGGTCCTGGTTGGATGATACCAGAAGAACAACATCCTCAGATAGCAGGGATGTCACCTCTAGCCCTCCGTACTGGATTGCAGCCACAGCATTGTGTTGATGTCCTGCCCTAAAAAAACACAAACAGGAGTGGAAAAAGATGCACCTTTGATGGAGGCCAACTTCAGATATCTCAGATTTCATGTCAAGTATGCAGACATAACTTACCTTGCGTTCAAAGCACATGTAGACTGTGTTATCAAATTCACTCAAACCCTCACATGAAGTGAGAAAAGCTGGTCCCTTTTTCCACAACCAGGCAGGAATCCGCATTGGTTCCCCTGTCTCCGTGTATTTCTGCTCTGTTTTCCTCCGTTGATTCTCCATCTCTCTGTGTTCCACTGCTCTGCTCCCTTCCTCCCACCCCAGGACCTGATCACGATCTCGGGCTACGAGCGGAATGTGGAGGAGGCCCGCGCAGCCATCGAAAAGCTGGTGTCTGCGCTAGAGGAGATGGTCAGCGAGGACGTGAGGCTGGACCACCGTGTCCACGCTCGCATCATCGGTGCCCGTGGCAAAGCCATCCGCAAGCTCATGGAGGAGTTCAAGGTGCAGTGATTGGGAACAACCAAATGACAGAAAACTGGGGACTGTTTTATAATGGAAGTCTTGCTTGCTAATGGTCATTGTTTGGTATCTGGTCGTTCTTCTCATGATTAATCAGGAAAGGCTGTATAAAGTTGTTTTCAGGTGATTGTCAAATGTATGTCATAGAAACCGTTCTGGTACTTCATGTCGTAGGAGAAAATGAGCTGACATATAGGTTGGTAGATAAAGCTTACAAGAAGTGACTGAAGTGATTCTGTCACCCTTGATCTTTCTTAATGTGTGACTCAGGTGTGAGGTTATCCCTCCTGTTCCTCCTGTTTGAAATCACATTGACCTTTCCTGTCGTGCATGATGTGAGTACCCTGACATGGAGTCGTTCATCCACATTCCCTCCCAGGTGGATATCAGATTTCCGCAGCCTGGCTCTGATGATCCAGACCGGGTCACTGTAACAGGACTTCCTGAAAATGTAGACAATGCCATTGACCACTTGCTCAACCTGGAAGAGGAATATGTAAGTGTTCAAGGCCAGGGGGTGCTCTCTCCCTTTGTTGTCTGACTGGAGTTTGGGGACCAGTCAAAATGGCTCAGTGTGTGAATGTTGGTCGATGTGGTCTATGTGTCCATAGATGATGAATGTGACAGAGACCGAGACTATGGCCGCATACATGAAGCCTCCATCCCGGGGTGGGGGTGGGGATGATGACGGCAGAGTGCCGGCCAAGGGCTTTGTGGTCCGGGATGCCCCATGGAATGCCCCTGGGAATAAGGTGGGACCGTTTCACAGGACACAAATGGCTGAAGGAGAAAAAGGCGTTTAGATGTAAAATGCGATGAAGCTTCTGGTCTCGCTGTGTCTCCCTGCTGTGAGTCACCGGTGCTCCCATCCTTCCCCAGGCTCCCGACATGAGCAGCGCTGAAGACTTCCCCACCTTCGGAACTGGCGTGGCCCCAAAGCAGACCTCAGCGTGGGGCCCCAAGAAATTCTGAAGGCAGAGGAGATAGACTGTACCCAGCTGCTCTTAGCACGCCTGCTCTTCCTCCTCTCCAGGTCCATCTCTGTCTCTTCCTCTCTCTTTTATTCTCTCTCTCTTCTCTATCTTGGGTGGATCACATTCACCCCTTGTCACTCAGGAGGCAAGAGGAACAGAGAACATTTTTCTCCCCTGTATCCCCCCATTAGCACAGTGTTTCCCTCCAGAGGAACCACCATCCCTTCCACAGTTGTTTCCCCTCATCCCTCTCTGTCTCACTCTTGCTGGAAACGTCAGTCGTTCAGAAATCTGCAAGCAAGCCTTGTGATCATGGCAGTCAGAACCAGACCGTCCACTCTCATTTAGCTTCTGTAGATGTTTTTTAATAATAATTAAAAAAAAGATCAATGAGAACAGATAACGGTTATGGTCCTGTTCCAAGAAGGGAGGCTGTTTGGAGGCAAGGGAGCCAACAGTGGTATTTTGAAAGATTAGCGTTTCTTAATATTTCCAAAAAAAGGTTTTTTTCTGCTGGAGAAGTGTGCACATAGTCTTTTATTTATTTGAATTCACAGAGTCGCATCGCCTACTGTGTGCGAGATTTTGGGTCAGGTCTTAAGCTGTCTGGAAACCTGTAGGTATGTCACTGCTGAGAGGTCATGGGATTGCTCTGTTTTATTTATTTTGTGAAACTGAATTTTTATTCAAAAAAAATCAAAAAGGTTATCTGGAACCTTTTGGCATATGAGACCCTATTTTTTTTTGTTGCATTTTTTTTAATGCTGTATTTTTGCTCATGTGAGGGACTTGAATTTCAGCCCTGGGTGTGTGCATGTGTGAGGGTGATCTTGGCATTATATTTGGCCCTGGTCCCTTTCTTCCTTTCAGTCCATTCATTTTCTCTCCTGCCCTTGTCTTTCAGCTCACTCATTTCGCGGGAAGTAATTTTGCTAGTTAAAGCTGAGTTGTGACCCAGCATTCTCAATGAAATCACAGCCTTTGATTAAAAATACTCATCCGGGGTATGTGCCAATATCATGGTGCACAGAGGAAGCAAACATGGAGGAAGTGTCATTACATTCGGTAAAAGGCAGAGTTAACGGCCCTTACCAGGGCCACTTTCCCACATGCTACCGTTTCCGAGTTTCTCAGATGGATACTGGGAGATGTCAGCTTGGTGCTTGAGGGCAAACAACACTCAGAGCAGCCAACAGAAGCTTCAGTACATCTTGCTCTCAGTGTTTGTGTCCGGTTGGGTGGATGTTGCGTCAGGGCAGACCATGAGGAACCAGAGATATAAAGCTTTGGTTGCATGGTTCTTGGAGTGAGGAGTCTGTCCAATGACCCATCATAGGCCCATGTTAGCAGAGCATCCACAGAAACTGACAAAGGTTAGCGGACGTTTCCTGATGCTCCTTACCTGTACTTCTCAATTGGTAAGGAGGAGCAGTTTTGTAGACACAGTCCTCAGCGTGCTCCAACCTGTGCGCACAGGTAGTGTCTACAGGCCCTGAAGTCCAGGATGAAACATTGAGTTTAGATATTCCCCAAACCCACACATTGGTCATGTTCATAATACTGGCATCCTCTGCTTCAATCCATAGGCACCTACAGTAGTTAACAGTATTGTAGCATCATAAATCTGTTAATCCATGTCACTTTCAGGCCAGTAAAGATTTTAATGTCAGGGAGAATTTCATCAGTAATGAGCAAAGGGAAGAAAAAAATTAAAGGAATAAAACAATGACTGTTGTGTAAATCCGTGTCTGTTAGCTTACGTTATATCATGATAAGTTGTCTACCAGTCTGTGTATGTGTATAAGGAAGGAAGCCTTTGTTTTCTGTTGTCAGGCACACAGGGGCATGAAGCAAAGCGGAATGTTCTGCAGGCTGGACACAATATTAAGTCTCTCTCGACAGTCGTACATCTTTATCGGTAAGGGACATTACTCCATGTGACGGCTACTGTCAAACAGCATTCGCAAGGAAGCGGAGCGAAAATGACCTCTTTGCATACTTAAGCTCATAGTGGGCCAACAAAGAAATTGCAGAAGTGCGTAATTCTGGGTGTCTAGTGTCGTGGACAGTCCATTCTGGTTCAGGATGACCTGAGAGTGTAAGCTGCAAAACCTGTGGTGGTGCTCACTTACCTTTAGCAGGTAATCAGAAACGTAGCTTTGATACAGATAAGCCGTCCCGAACATTAGGTGGGAGAGTCTGCTGCGGTCTAATAAGCTGTGCTATGCCGCGTCTCACGCCGCCATCAGTCCCTGCCTGTTCCTGCCCATTCAGCCGCTTTCATTGTGGGTTTATTCCCCTTCTCACTGTGATGTGATACAGGTCAGATGTCAGTCATTCCAAAAGCCCTTTTCTTGATGTATTTTACATTTTGTATTGGGGGGGGGGGGGGGCCCGGCGGGCCGGGCGGGTTTTTTTAGAAATTGAAAAGAGGAGAAGGGGGGGGGGGAATAGAATAAAAAGGGAAAAATTTGTTTGATAAAAAAATTTTGATTTGAGTTGAGGGGAACAAAACAGAGCTA
>JAODLD010000002.1:25597892-25625418 GCA_026781065.1 Mormyrops boulengeri | reverse complement strand
CGCCCCGCCCCCCCCCCCCCCCCCCCCCCCCCGCCCCCCCCCCCCCCCCCCCCCCCCCCCCGCCCGGCGCCCCCCGCCCCGCCCCGAGGATGTGAAACCGTGAGGAGACAGAGGAAAGGATGGAGGGAGAGATGGAGCAATAAGGAGGAGGTGTGTGGCAGTTAGGCAGCGTGGGGGAGGTGGAGCCTCAGCGCTTAGAAATGGCGATCGGCGATGAGGGGGAGCCATGTGACATCGGACTGCAGCGCCTCTCAAATCCTACACCCGCTGATGGGCTTTTCTGTTCCAGCAGGAGGCTGGGAGTGAGTCAGGGGCATATCCAGGAGCGGGGGCCACAGGGGCACTGGCCCCAGCTGAAAGAACATCCCCTCCCATGTTACTTACAGTACACATCCAAAACATATCATTGGCTTATGATAAGGTTGGCCCTTCTGTACAAATTATAGCCCTTCTTATGCCCTCCACCTTCCAATCCAATTCTGGAACTGCCCCTAGAGAGAATGTGCAAGTCCCAGGGAGTGTGAGCAAGGGCAGAGAGCCTTGGGGTGACTCACCAGGCAGGGTTAGCAGGTCCTTAAAACGGGAGCACAAAGCTTGGTACTCGCAGGTCTTGTTGGTGTTCACCTCAGGCGGAGGCGTCCAGCACACGCTCTCTTTGATTCCTGGAACATGGCCGGAGGGGGCGGGACGGAGAGCAGTGAGAGGGAGGAGGCAGACGGAGCGGCACATGTGAGTGGTGGTGGTCAGCAAAGGGGGCAGGGCTTCAAAGCAATGACCAATGAGAGCTTTGCTGCACTATTCGACTGGTTAACGAAGGAGAACGCTCCAGTAATTCTTATATGCATTGACAGTCAGTTTTTAAAAACTGCCACGCAACAAACACCAGGGTCTAAAAGGGAAATGGGATTATATATCAGACTGGCTAAAATGGGCCCGAGGCAGAGAGACTGAGAGACTCAGTATGTGGTCTGTCAGACTTAATGAATCACACACTACAGTCCTACCACCATGACCTTCCTGCCCTGCGTGGGACAGCCTCCGGAAGGCAGCGGCCGGGACGGCTCTGTCTCTGGCTGCCATTTTGTTTGGTGACTCATTTAAATAAATAATCACAGAACGACACATCAGACGACATCTTAAGCTGGACGGCTGTGAACTTAAAGAACCAACATTTATCCTGATGACAGCTTTGTTACGCTTCCTGCTTCCTGCTAATCGCATTTTATAAACAAAACATTTCACAGCTAAGATATTTTGGTATTTATAAGCAAAAGGGTCAAGACAAACTAGCACTCAGAGGAATGGCTTTTAGCCATAATATATTTATTACAATGGACTATTAGCTAATTAAATATAACTAATCCTCTCATTTCAAATGAAACATCTCACCGTCAACCATGTCAGCTTTTTCCATGTCCCCCTGACAACAGGACTCCCCGCGTTCTCTTCCCACTGCCGGCACGTCATTTGTCACTATGGTAACCTGCCATGGTGACACAACAAGCAAAGTCCACCTCAGACTGGCTTGACCGCACAAAAAGGTGACCTTAACCCACAGGCCTGCAATGGGCCCTGGGCCAGAGGCCCAGTTGATTCGTTACAGGGTTAAAAGGCAAAAAAATGAGCAGTAAATGTGTGGAATATAAATTCAAATTAATTTGCATACCTTTCACACATATACGCCCTCAAGTGTCCCTTATGCAACTAAAACATGTAGTATCACAAATGGCCAGCAGGTGGGGCTGCTAACCTGCTCGCACTGGCCATACAGGTCGATGAGGGGGTAGCAGGGGGTGGGGATGTCTTGAGCGGCCACGCCCTGGTCCATGCCATTGACGTAGAGGTGGAGGCAGCCGGCAGCATCCACCAAGAGACCCAGGACTGTGCCTTCAGGACATGTGTCCAGGTTGGGTCCATAGTTTTCACAAATCTGTCCAGGGTGTCGAGGATTAGGGTTTGAGAAGCAGATAAGTGACAAGTGGCAGGTGGGCTGTACTTAACAACTAAAACAAAACATATCTCAAGATCTACCAAGGACCTTCTAGCTATTAAACACCAGGCCAGGAAACTCTGAAAATCACTCCGAGAAGATAGAGAGGGTCTCCGGCAAGCTACCTTGAGAGAGTTGTGGAAGACGGAGTCACGCTGCAGCAGCCAGGCCGAGCGCTTCAGACAGCACGCCGTCGACGGGAAGTTCAGCCGGTCGGGGGAATGGCCAATCACCCCCAGCGATAGAGATGAGGTCCACGACAGGTTCAAACGGTCGATCTGGAACTGGAAAGGCCACCAGCCGCACCAGTAAACAAATCACAGTCATTGAAATACTGAAGTCCACCACAGAAGTCAGCACATTTGGAGAAGGCTGGTCACCGGTGTGGTCTTGGACCTCGGTGTCCTCTAAATTTCCTACTCAGATTTTGAATAAAGTACATTAATAATGTTCTATTCTATGTGTTCCTTAAATGTCCAGCATATAAAAGAATTAAACTCCACAATGCAACTACCCTGCAGTATAAAAAAGGTTTATTTTCACACCTGTACTCCCCTGCAATGTGCGGTTGTATTATAGTATTTGTTATACTCACACAGACACACAAACAAGCACATGCATGTGCAGGTACACACACACGCTGGTCACGCCACCCTCACCTGGAACAGCTGTTGCCGGGGGAGAGGCTGTGCTGTGACCAGGAGGCCCTGGTTGTAACTCGAGACCCGCGTGGCTGTCAGGTTCTGATTGGACAGCTGAATGTTCTTCCCATGGTTCTCCAGGAAGGTCATGATGGTGGGCGCCAGGGGTACCTCGTTTTCACACTGTGGGCGGGTAGGTTTGGAAAGCAGAGGTACGGGCGCTCGTCAAGCCGTCTGACCAGATTTATCGGCATGCACTCACAGCGACCAGGGCCTACAGGAAACTACAGGGTGCCAGCTAAACAAAATGCGAGTGCAGAGGGTTGTAGGTTCGTGACCTGGCCTCATGTTAATGATTCATGTCTCTCATATTCTATTGGCAGGTGACTATATGTTTGTATATGTGTGTGTGTGTGTGTGAGTGAGAGAGAGAGAGAGAGAGTGTGTGTTTTCTGATGCTCATTCCACCATGGTCCTTACATTACATGCTTTCTAGGGACGAGTTTGGATCCTAGCAAACCCAAATAGATACGAGGGGTCTGGAATGTTCCAATGCCCCTAACACTAATAATTGAAATCAAGGTCAGCTGTAATGATCATTATTAAAATCTCAATCAGTATCATGGTAATGAGTTGAATGCCCCTCCCTCACCGGAGAGCTGTCGTCCTCGCCCTCGCTGCAGCTGTCCGAGGACAGTGAGAGGGCCTTGGTACACTCCATGTCCTCCAGCACGGTGGAGCTGACGATGGAGATGGCGGTAACCCGTCCGTACAGGTCCAGCACACCGAACACGTTCTGTGGGAAGAGGAGGTGGGCAATGCTTGTCTGCGTTAGGGGTCACGCATGTGTGGGCACGCGTTTGATGCAGCAAGGCGGAGATTCGGGGCAGCGGCCTGTTACCTTGGCTATGGCGGTAGCTGCAGGGCCCATGTCCTCTCCGTCGATGAGGATGTGCATGGTGTCGTCAGAGCAACGCTTGACCCCTACGCGGTTCCCCACCTGAGACACACAAACACGTTATTTTCTCTGTGATCCCTCTGTGAGCCTCTGCAGGAGCCCACACGTCCAAATGGGTCACACATATGCACACCCAAACACAGTGGGGTAACACCAGCCACGCTTTAGCTGACCCTCTCAGTGTTAGCTGCAGAAATCAGCTTAGATAAATCATTAGCATGTTAGAAGGCGTTAGCAGCAGGCTAACAAACAGGGGTTAGAAGGTGTTAGCGGGGGGCTAACAAACAGGTGTTAGAACGTGTTAGCGGCGGGCTAACAAACAGATGTTAGAAGGTGTTAGCAGGGCAGGCTAACAAACAGGTGTTCGAAAGTGTTAGCAGCGGGCTAACAAACAGGGGTTAGAAGGTGTTAGCGGGGGGCTAACAAACAGGGGTTAGAACGTGTTAGCAGCGGGCTAACAAACAGGTGTTAGAAGGTGTTAGCGGTGGGCTTACAAAGAGATGTTAGAAAGTGTTAGCTGCAAGCTAACAAACTGGCTAACAAACGGGTGTGTTAGAAGGCAGTAGTGGCAGGCTAACAAACTGGTATTTTAGAAGGTGTTAGCAGGGCAGGCTAACAAACAGGTGTTCGAAAGTGTTAGCAGCGGGCTAACAAACAGGGGTTAGAAGGTGTTAGCGGGGGGCTAACAAACAGGGGTTAGAACGTGTTAGCAGCGGGCTAACAAACAGGTGTTAGAAGGTGTTAGCGGTGGGCTTACAAAGAGATGTTAGAAAGTGTTAGCTGCAAGCTAACAAACTGGCTAACAAACGGGTGTGTTAGAAGGCAGTAGTGGCAGGCTAACAAACTGGTATTTTAGAAGGTGTTAGCGGCAGGCTAATGAACAAGGGTGTTAGTAGTAATTAGTGGCAGGCTAACGTGTGCTAGAAGGTGTTAGCAGTGGATAAAAATGTGTTTTGGAAGGCGTTACTTAAGAAACAAGTGTGTTACAAGACACTAATTAGTGGCAGGCTAACAGGTGTCTGTGCTAAAAAAAAAGTTTGTCTGGCCCCAACTCATCTATTCCTCCACACCCCCAGCCAAGCCTTCCAATCATCCTCACCGTGAGCCGGTCCAGAGAGCAGCCATAGTTCTGCCGCTGAAGCACCCCGTTGCGGCGCACCTCGGACCCGGCCAGCAGCCACGTGACCCTAGCCCGCAGCTGGGGCAGCGAGGCCGCCAGGCCGCTCAGGGGGCAGGAGGGGAGGTCCTGGGGTTGCAGAGCGGTCAGGCCAATGTGCAGGGAGCCAGACCACTGCTCATCCACCTCGTCTATCTTCACCTGAGGGGGACAGCATTCGCATCCTTATGGCTGACGTCTACGTTGTCACTCTGGGACGCGAGGCGCTCGATCTCACACAGGCATACCTCAAAGAGCTCGTCGGTCTTGAGCTCTTTGGCACTGAAGACTATTCCGTGTGCATAACCCCCCATTCTCACTGCCTGGCAGCCCTCCCCAAGCAGCACAATATTCTTCCCATGCTTACTGTGCAGGCGGTGAGCCACCCCAGCCACTAGAGGGAGACAGAGAGGAGGGGAGTGTTAGACAGCAACACATGGGAGGACGTTCACGCCGGCCACAGGGACCGCATCCCCGAGGACAAGGTGACGCGCAATTGAAAACAAACTGTGGAATATCCCACGAAATGTTAATGAACACATTGCAGCATCACTATTATCTTACTTATAAGTACACTTAAATTCTTTTATTTGTTTGTTAGCAGGTACATTTATCTAAAGTGATGTACACGTGAAGATAGCATGGGCTCGAAGAGCAAGGCCAGCCAACATCCAGCACCCCCTGGAGCAGCTGGGGTTAAGAGCCTTACTCAGCAGTGACATAATTATTGTGCTGGCCACAGGATTCAAACCCACAACCTTCCAGGCAAAAGCACAGACTCCCCAACCTAGTGTACTGTATACTGCACCAGTACAGACATCCAGCACTATATCACACTACATTTCAAACTCATTTTCCCCTTTAAGATCAAACCGTTCTCACAGAATTTTTACGTAGAGTTTATTCCACAGTGGCCAAGTAATTCTGCACAGCAACGTGAGCGAGTGCAGAATCAGGCATGAGGGGAAGGGCCGAAACGTCCTGCACGTGTGGGGCAGAGGCTGACACACTCACGCAGTACCTGGGGACTGGATCGGAAAGCTTTTCTCCGTAATGTTACTGGTGCACAGGCTGTTGTCCAGTGGTCCGGAAGAGCTGGTGATGGACACCTGGACGCACTGGCCGTAAAGATCGATCACGGCGTAAACCTCTGCAACACAGGGGCGGGGGGGGGGGTTACTGGGCTTTCCACTCTGGGTGGGGTTCATCTGTCTGAAAGTCGAGTGCATTTTTGTATCCTTGAGCATTCTTGCATTAGCTTAGCAGAGAATTTCACCCCAAACTTTTATATATGCTTACTAAAGAAACTCATCTCCCCCAAATGCAAAACTGTGCACCACAGACATTCTTTTATTCCCGCGCCAGGTGACTGTACAATGCTGCCTCTTCTAAAGGCACTTGCATTATGAACATTTGCAAATGTAAATGACATTTTGCAGTATATTTACCACAGCAGGACTCCGTTTGCACAGCACTTATCTTTATATTTAGTTTTTCTGTGTATTATTTATTATCAACTTTTACTTATGTTTTTCTTTGTTCTGTTTATTTCTTCCTAAATTATCCTTTATTTTACTGATCCCTGCTGTGGTACAGGGCAAAAAAACTTCCCCTCACTGGGATCAGTAAAGCTGTAGTTTACCTTGACTTAATTCAACACTGTGCCACTGACATAAGCCAAAAGCCTACTGCACAAGAAAGTCTGTGTCCTTATCCATGGTGCCACAGTGCCAGGTGTTCAAACAGTGTCTCTCTACACATGAGCACAAATGACCCCCTTGCCCCTCAGATGGGTGACTGAAGGGCTCTCATTGGCCGGTACCTGGGGGGAGCCCAGTGCAGGCCACGCCCTGGTCCACCCCATTGATATAGTAGTGCAGGTCGCCTGTGGCAGTGCGCATCATGCCAATACGGGAGCCCGTGCCCAGAGAGTCCAAGTCGCAGCCGTAGTTATTCCGCATGGTGTTCCCATCCTGCATGATGGCTGTGCCGCTGGGGGAGGAGGCGGGGAAAGACCAGCTGACAAATCAGAAAGGGCCACTGGGGACCAGGAGGAAGTGCGAGGCAGGTGGCCGATCTCTACCTGAGCATCCAAGTGTCATAGTCTATGTCCGTCATGGTGTTGGGGAACTCCAGCTCCTCTGGGCGGATTGCAGTCACACCTGAGAGACAAGACCCCAAGACTGTGACTGTCTGACCATAAATGCAGCTGCCTGTGAGACCCCATGACCGTCTGACCATAAATGTAGCAGTCTGTAAGACCCTATGACAGTGACCGTCTGACCTTAAAGACAGCTGTCTGTAAGACCCCATGATAGTGACCATCTGACCATAAATGGAGCTGTCTGTAAGACCCCATGACTGTGACCGTCTGACCATAAAGACAGCTGTCTGTAACACCCCATGACCATTTGACCATAAACATAGCTGTCTGTAAGACCCTGTGAACCTGACCGTCTAGCCACAAACAATGAATGCTTTCAAAACGCATCACAATGTTGCTAGAGCTGGGGATGGGGGTGTCTCCGGGTCGGGTTAAGTTAGGGTCTGGCCTGGCTGCGGGCAGCACAGAGTCTGCATTGGGACTCACCCGCTTCGATGGAGCCTGACCAACGATCCACCATCTTCTGAATAATGATCTCAAACAACTCGCCATCGTGAAGGCACCTGAAACGTAGCGGACACAGACACACGCTACTGTCAGACCCACTCAAGCTTCACTCGCAGAGCCGAGCTGCCATTTTCTGTGCCACACTTTGCTAACCTCTGCCCCCTCCCCACCCCTTCTCCCACCTGTTGGAGATGACGATGGCATCATTGAACTCGCTGCGGCAGTTTTGCCGCAGGGCGGTCCGGCCCCCGTTAGTGATGACGGCGTTGGTGCCGTGGAGCTGGTGGAAGCGCAGGTCGTTGATGCCGTTGGCTCCGCCCACCGAGCATGGGCTGCCGGGGGACATGGCCGTGGGCCCCTCTGAGCTGTCGTCGGGGAGGGGGGGCAGGTCCGCTGGGGGGAGAAGGGTCCGGGTGATGAGGGAGCGGGATACCAATGTCAGAAAATATCCAGAACTATGACCCTGCACATCACTGAGCTGATTCAGCCATTCATATAACACAACTCTGTCCGGCAGAGTTTCTGCACATCCCTAACCTTATTAAAATAACAATGCAATGGGTTATAGCACATTGCTCTATGCAATAAATGTTTGAAATTACATTCAAATTTCTGCTGGTTGACTCAGCAGGACTCCTAATCTCACACACAGAATAAGTGGAGGAGAAAATGTGAAAAGTTAATTTACACCAATTTCCACTTAATACGCTGAAATAATAATAAAAGGCCTTATTTAATAAAACCTCATTTCACCGAACGCTGTAATGAAATGTGGGCCTGATGACTTTTAAATCAGAATCATTCCTTTTCAATAACTCGTGTTAGACACTTGAAGCCCCGGGCAGGGCAGGAAGTGGTTGAACTCGTCTATGTTTATTTATTTGTTCATTTATTAAAAGCATATTTTTTTAAATTCTCTCTCCTTAAATCTATTTTTATTTTTGTTCTATTTATTGTTTTGTGTATTTTTGCTCTGACGATATGTTTAAACTTAAGTTTACTCATGACCCCCTCGGCGCCAAAACAAATGTCTTTGTATCTTTTGCGCATGACAAATAAAAAGATGCGATGATCTATAGCAGTAACCTACCATAACCAACCACCGGTAATGTGAGCTTAAGGCCTTGGATGGCTCCTTCTGGTTTGCCCGTCTATTTCTCCATGCTAAAAGCTAAATCTCCATGTCGCTTCAGGCTTCCATTTGTAGCAGTGGGTGTCTAGCGATCTTTCACACTCCCTTGATGATTGATTACCACTCCTGTGCTCATGCTCCATGATAAAAGGAGCCCAGCTGGCCCAGACAGGACTAATCGCTCAGCGCTGCAAAAGGGGTCAGCTGGCTGGGAAGCTGTGTAGTAATGAGGTGGGGGCCACACTTTCTGAGCAGGTATTTTACTCTGTTGTCACGAGCCATAAACCCATCAGAGGAGTTATGGCAGCCAATAACATCATCATGAGAAAATGCTGCGGTTGGTGTCTTTTTGGCCGTAAGCTCAGTTTAATTCCTCCTGCCTGCTTCACCAAAAACCTGAAGGCTGGAACAGCTTTGAGGATCCTATTTTTGTCGAGTAATATCACCAATCACAATAGTAAAAGTTCTCCCTTAAAGAGCATTTCGGGTAACTGATAAAGGTTGAATCTTGTCCTTCACAAGTGAATCATTCATAAAAGACAGATCTTTGATGTGTGACTCCCGATGTGTGACTCCCGATGTGTGACTCCCGATGTGTGACTCCCGGTCAATGTGACGTACCAGCCAGTACCACAGACAGTAGCACAGCACTGGGATTAATACTGCTGTCACTGCTAAATGAAGTACTGGGGAAGAATTAAGCCTGACTTAAAGTTACAACGATGGCACCCTGAACAGTATTTGTTTGTGATGGGAGCTTCTGCACAAATTGCAAGGCCCTTATTAGTCATGTGCACCCCCACCACATGAGCCCCGTCTCCCCCCACGAAGCTCCACGCGTCTCACCCATGTCGTCCATGATGGTGGCCTGGGCTGCCTGGCCATACAGATCCACCACAGCGTAGACACTGGGCGGAACGTTCCAGGCTGCAGGTCCCTGTGCCACTCCGTTGACGAAGAAGTGCAAGCTGCCGTCCTCCTTCCGGACCACGCCCACTGTGTCTCCAGCCTGAAGGGGGTGACAGTGAGACTGAGGGCCGGCATAAAAACATCAGGATCAGCAGGACAGTGGTTAAAGAGGTTCAGGAGAAATGGGTGAGAGGCTGAAAGAGAGGAGAAATGAGAGGGGACACAGGCGTCCTCAGAGATGGGAGGAGGGACTCGCACCTTCAGCCGGTCCAGATTGTGGCCATACTCGTCCAGGATCGTCGTCCCATTGTGCATGACGCCATTCCCCGTCATCATCCAGGTGCCTGAGAAGGGGGTGGGGGGCATGAATACCAAAGAGTGTTATACCTGGGGAGGTATGTTGCTCAGGGGGTTAAGCCTCGGTGCCCATGATCAGGTCCCGGGTTCAAGCACAGGCACCGGTTACATGGCATAACCTTCTGCTCAGACCCCAAGCTTCGTTCTTAACTATGTGTGTGTGTGTGTTTCAAAGGAGAGAGATATGTGAAAAGAAGCATCCCAAAGCATATGGAAAATAAAGGATCATTTAATTTCTCTTGGGAGGTCTATATAGCACTGTGTTTCCCAACCCAGTTCTCTGGGACCCCCAGACAGTCAACATTTTTGCACCCTCCCAGCTCCCAGCTAATCAAGAGCACAGAATACCTGGTTCAGGTGTGCTGCCAGCTATGAGGGAGCAAAAATGTGGATTGTCTGGGGGTCCCCAAGGACTGGGTTGGGAAACACTGCTTTAGAGGAAGACAAGCAGATAGAGGTCTTTAATGAAAAGGTCTATCTGCTTGCTTTGTAAACGTCAGGTTTAATATTATTCCATTCTGAATAACATATGGTGGACTTTTCCCACAATTCAATGCAGTGAAGATGGTAAGAAGGAATTTATAAGGATCATCAAAGAGGCGTATGTGGTAAGCGTGTTTCACCCCAGTTACCTGAGCGCAGGTTGGTCATGGTGGAGGGCAGTTGCAGGTAGGTGGGGTTGTGCGTCGTGACGCCGATCTCGATGGAGCCTGCCCACTTGTCCACCATCTTGTCGATACGCACCTGAAACACCTCGTTGGAGCGCAGCGGCCGGTTGCTCAGCACCACGCCATGGTTGAAGTCGTCTGTCGCGCTGGCGGAGGACCGAGGACACGAAGGGACAGAGTTATAACTCGATAAACACGCCGTCAGACTAGTAATAAGCTACGACTATGTACAATGGCTAATGAACGGAGATATTATTACTACAGACCTGCGATGTTCGAAGCCGACACCAAAGATTGGAATCGAGGCCAATTCAGGCATTTTTCAATTGATCGGTATCGGGTATCACAGCCCAACCCAAAGCCTGATGGATTTTATTTCTTGTATCCACCTGATTTACAGTAGTTCAGCAGATTGTAAGCTTCCGTCACATGCTGCAATAAGCTTGCACATGGCTAGAAACTACAAACTAGCGAGATGTCAGCCGTGTAAATTCTTTAAATTGGAAACTCAAAGTAGCCATCCATAATAGAGGAGGTAGCACTGGAGCGTTGGTTAATACAAAAAATCAAATCTATATACTTAAAAATTTATTTGAAAGATCAGGACCGGGATCAGCACTAAAAATTCTGAATGGATCGGATCGGGTACCATAAAAGTGGATCAGGATATTCCTGCTACAGGTGACTTCACTAGCTTATTTCTCAGAATGATGCTGTAAAAGGTATTTTTTGGTTTACCGTATTTACATTTTCAGCTCTAGTCTTTAAGTACCATTTATTCTCAGTCGCAGAATGCAGAGATCAGAGAGGCCTTTCACTCACTGGGGGCGAAGCGCAGTTCTGCCATCACTAATGATGGCCGCCTTCTGCCCACAGTTGGGGTGGAAGAGGAGGCGATCGGGCACATCGGGCTCGGGGGTCAGGGAGAGGGCGGGGCGTGGGCGGCCCACGTCGGGTGACAGTGCCCTCATGATGGCGTTGTTCCTTCGCAGACGGTCACTGTGGTTATGATTGTGGACGATGGTGACCTTCACCGCCATGCCGTAGAGGTCTACTACCCCGTAGACCACCGTTGGCGTCTGGGCAGCTGCCACACCTGCGGGAACACAGATGAAATCATAGGCCAGGGTCACCAAGGAAAATATCAGAACCAAAGTCAGACTAAAGCCAGGCAAACGTGAGCACCAGCAGGTCCACCATCACCAGCCCCACAAGGAAAACATGGTGTCCGCTAACTTCCTGGGCACTAAACAAGGGAGGAGGTGGCCCGGCAGGTTATGCCTCTGTGTCTGTGATCAGAAGGCCGCCGGTTTGAATCCTGGCCTTTGCAGAATAGTCACATCTCTGCTAGGCCCTTAACCCCAAAATGTTCTAGGGATTTCAGATAAAGGACTGGCCCTGTGCTCGGTCCCCAGGCTTCACTCTCACTTGCATATATTTGTGTGTGTGTGTGTGTGTGTGTGTGTGCGTGCGCGCGCAGAGAGGATATGTGGAAAAATAAGAAATTACAATGTACCTGGGCAAATGACAAAGCATTATTGTAACACTACTTAAAGCAGTAATATAAATGCATTATAGCTACCTTCATAATGCATTCACAAAGTATTATAAACATGGCTATAAATATTTATAAAAAGGCATAAGACATTATGGCTATGTTTCTCATGCATTATGAAAGCTCTATGAAGATCTCATCTGTAATGCACTACAAATACCTTCATAATGCATAATAATGGTCGGCATACAATTAGGATTGCTTTGTGCTGCATTATGAAGGTATTTATAGTGCATTATAGAAGAGAGCTTCCTAAACCATTCATAATGCATAATACACGATGTGTCTTTTTATGAATAGTTACAGCCGTGTTTATAATACTTTATGAATGCATAATAATGTATTTTGAAGGTATGTACAATGCAGTATAATGATTACTTTAAGTACTTTAAGTTACCAGCATCTTTTCTGATCTTGAGTATAAGGGTAAGGAGGCACCTTACGTTTTTGTCCTGACCGGACGCAGCGATCTCACCTTGGTCGATCCCATTGATGTAGAAATGAAGGGCCCCATTCGCTTTCCGCGTCAAGCCAATGTGATCACCCTCCTAAAAGGGGAGTGAGATGTACAGAGAGCGACACAGGACAAAAAGAACAGGGTGTGACATGGAGACGGGGACACAATGTTTATGCATTAAAAAAGATAATCTGTAAGACTTTAAATGTTATGAACAGTTAGGGATGCATCTCATGTTCTTGTCTCAATATACACCAGGTTAAAACAAGGAGGAAATACAGAAAATAACGTTAGTCAATTTGGATGAGCGTCAGATGCATGTTAGCACAGGGCGGGATATCTTGATTTCGAGTGGCGGCAGTCAACGTCTCCGTACAGGGCATTTATTCTGGAATCAGACGGGAGCCAGGGATAATGGCCGGGCCACATCTCCATGGTGACTGATTACCAGCAGCGGGCCAGAAGATGCATCAGTCAATGAAACCCAGCTGACCTTGTTTAGACCACTGGCCTAATTAGAGTTTAAAATAGGCCAGCTGGGTAGATTTCAACGTGCGGAAAGAACAGCAGCTATATCTCCAGCCGGACAGGGAATGGTATGTGACTCTTGTGTGTTTCAGGTGTGCTTTAAAGAATTAGCCTCAGTTTAATATTTTCACCGTGTAATATACTGCTTTATAAAGATGCTAGGGGTCTCTCTCTCTTAATTTACAAATAAAAACTGATCTAAAAATGTAAAAAAAAGAAACAGTAAAGCTATCCATCCATATGCCAGATTTATGGAGAGCTACCACTCAAATTAAACAGACCCTGCTGGCACTAACCTGGAGGGTATGGGGGTCTGCGACTACGACAGCGACTGACCTGCAGCTCGTCCAGACTGAACTCGCAGTACTCCCTGCGGGTCCCCTTTCCATTGGTGAGAATGCCACAACCGCTCATCATAATCGTGCCTAGGGAGGGAGGGAGGGAGGGAGGGAGGGAGATGCACACCACAAAGTGTTTCAGTTTCACAAACAAAACTAATTACCATTCCAGCAATTAAGCACATTTCATTTGTTCACTGGACCCATGCAAGCTGAATGGAACCGAGAAGACAAATATCAATTCAATGCTGTTAATCAAATTTAGTTTCACCATCCTGTCAGTACTGGTTTCTTCCAGGCAGCTGAGTCCCCCATCCCCCCCAAGCTTTGGGAAAATGCTCAGAAAGGCCACAGCTCTGCCACATCTCATACCCAAACACGGGATTTTTAAATATCGTAACCCCTTCACGTTCGGGAGGGGCAGAAGATCCCTGTGAATGTGAAAATTTGCAAATAACAGGCATCCAAACCTCAACCCATTACCGTCTGCTAGCCTGAACAATAACATACGTCTATTACCAAATCCTACACAAACGGTACTCATGGGAGAAAAATGTTCTGAGGACAAAACTAAATATGACTGGTTCAGAGAGAGAACCAATCAGATTGTTGAGGAGGTGGGACCAACCAATCAGATGTCTTGTACTTGGATGAAAGGGTTACTATCGTCAGTCAATTTGTTGCACAGTCAGCAGGGGGCGCTGTGTGTGTGGCTGTACCTGAGCGCAGGTTGGTCATGGTGGCAGGGTAATCCAGGTTGTTTGGGTTGTGGGTTGTCACGCCGATCTCAATGGAACCCGACCACTTATCCACCAGCTTGTCGATTCGTATCTGGGAAACACATGGGGAAAGTGACGACTCAGTTGTCAGGTGACAAAGCACTCAAGGCACAACCACGAAGGAAACATCTGCAGGCATAGCTGGTTGACGAATCCACTTTGATGACCATTTATTATAAGTTAGCAGTTACAAAACCAAAGCCAGAGGAAAGTGGGTTACATGCACCACATAAGAGAGAATGTGTGTGTTTTTATTTAACCCAATAGGTAAGGAAAAACATTAGTGTCACTTTTGCGTGTCTCTACCAGCTCAACCCCTGATAACAATGTTGCTTCAACTTCTCCTTTGGCTTTATTCTCAATGTCTGCTTTATTGATCTGAAAGTTAAAGAGTAAAGCGATTGAAAATGTAACCATAACTGGCCAAAAGCGGGTAGCGCACATGCCACCCAGTAGAAGAGCGCGAAAGGCAGTAGGAGCACACTCTTGAGGAGTACCCAAACGTTTCGCTAATCTTCCTAATATTTCGATATTATGCCCCTCATATTAGCTCAGCTGATATGGTCGAAATTTATAAAACATTCCTGTGGTGTAATTCCACTGAAGTAAAGTACCTAATAAGGGAAATGACCCTGAGGCAACAGGGAACAAGCAGCAGCAGTGAGCACACAGAGGGTGCCAGCCAACACAAAGCACCAGCACTACACAGCCCAGAGCACCTTCCTGCTTCTACACCTCTTCCTGCACCTTATTTAAGCGACCTCATAATCAAGGCTCTAGCACCCTCCATTCTTCCACAATAGGACACAGTCCCCAAAAAGGACAAACAAGAACAGTTGCCAGGCAAAAAAAAAAGAACATAGACAGACAGAGCACAATGGCACTGGCTGATGAACACAGACCAGGGCCAAAATCTGCAGAGGTATTAGACAATTGACATTTTGATTATTTATTTGTGCATTTGCATAAATTTCGCAAGAACAGAATAACCAGGCAATCTGGGCTGTTTGGAGTGAGCAGTAAAATTTGGCCCACGTTTCCTCTTTGTGTCGTGAGATTTATTCCTTCCGTCTAAATCTGATCTGTAACAGATCTATAGCTTGCGTCAGTCCTCACTCTTTGGGGGCCTCAATCATCACTGATCTGGGGGGTTGGGGGGGCGCTCAGAGGCAGCGATTCCTGAGACGTCCCTTCAGCCAGCATCTCTACAAATTTAATACGATGTACATAACCGAGGCGGTGGGTAGAGTACAGCTTATACACACGTCTAGGAAGCTGAAGGTTGCTGGTTCAAATACTAGCAAGACTGTGGGGATAGAATCCATGAACACGGTATCTGAATAGGTTCAGTAAGATCCTACCTTTTGCTCATCTGGATCAGGCATTTTCAATCCACCACAAACGCGTAATTACATAAGTAACTAAAAATTGCTGGATGCTTTAATAGTTATTTTTCTGCTGTATGGACCGCAGAATAAAAACCTCTGCTCTGGGGGAAAACATATAAATATAGCTGTGATGCATATAGCGGGAATCAGAACTGACCAACCAGTGAGCAGGGCAGCTGTCGCTATGAAAGCTGTGACGCATCCATGGTGCCGAAAAGGTCACCATAGGAGCTGGGGGCTGCACTCCATGGAAGGAGAAACATCTGGATTCGGTGGAGGTCTGGCTGCTAGCGTGGCCAACGCAGGGAAGGACATATGAGGCAGTCATGGTGTACAGAGCCCCTCGCTCTCACCTCAAACATCTCGTTGTGCCGGAGAGGCCGGTTGGTCATGACCACGCCATTGTTGAACTCATCAAGAGGTCTACGTCGCTCCGCAGTCTTGTTGTTGTTACTCAGCTTGATGAGTGTGCCGCACTTCTCGTGAAACAGCAGTGCGTCGTTGGTGGTCACACCCCCGGGGGTGGGCCCCAGTGTGAGTATGGCCCCACCTCCTCCCCCAGCCCCGCCGCCACCTCCTGCCGGGCTGCTGCCAGAGCTGCCCCCAACACCTCCGTTCCCTCCGCCACTGTCGCTGCTCCCTGCCAGCACTCCGCTGCTGCTGCTGACGCCACCTCCCCCGACGCCAGCTCCCCTAGTGGTTGTCGACAGCTCCGAAACTGTACCCCCTACATCCCCCTCGTCCTCAGAGCGGTACAGGGACACAATGGCGTTGTTAAACACGTCGAACAGCTGCTGCTCAGTCAGCCCTGCACAGGAGGGCAGAGGAGAGAGAGTCCAAGCATCATTGGTGCTGAGTCTGCATCTAAAGGAGCATAACTGTCAAGGGAGCAGTCTAGGGAGCACAGTCACAGGACGCAATCTAGGATACAGTCATAGTTATGGAGCAGTCTAGGGACCACAGTCACAGGACGCAATCTAGGATACAGTCATAGTTATGGAGCAGTCTAGGGAGCACAGTCACAGGACACAATCTAGGATACAGTCATAGTTATGGAGCAGTCTAGGGAGCACAGTCACAGGACGCAATCTAGGATACAGTCATAGTTATGGAGCAGTCTAGGGAGCACAGTCACAGGACGCAATCTAGGATACACAGTCATAGTTAGGGAGCAGCCTATGGAGCACTCGTCATAGTTATGGAGTAGTCTAGGGAGCACAGTCACAGTTAGGGAGCAGTCTAGGGAGCACAGTCATAGTTAGGGAGCATTAGATTTCTGAGTGTTGGGGTCTAATATGGCATCTACTCACCCATGTCTGGCTCTAAAGTGTTGGGGAACTTGTCCGGTCGACTCTGACCCAAAGGGAGCTCAGGCACTGAGTGGGAAAAGTAAACAGGTGTTAGGATCACTAAAGAAGCTGTAACTCTACTGGATGACTAGCTCTGCATTGCAAAAACAAGTACAACATCAAGGATCTGGGGCCACAAGCAGGAACAAGAAGCATGGTGTTTCAGGGAAAACCAAGACAGAGATGCCACTTCAGACAAACACGGAAAGCTGGCAGCAAACCTACCTTCTTCCACTGTGCCGTTCATGGTAACTACAGTTCCCACCCCCTGGTCCTCGTGGTTCCTGCAGAGCTCCACCTCTTGCTCAGCCGAGAGGGGTGGTGGCTCACAGCTGACCACGGTGATTTGAGTGCACTTCCCGTATAGATCAACCACAGCCCAGAGGCGCGGCGGTAAGCCAGTGGCTGCTGCGCCACAGTCCTGCCCGTTCACCCACAGGTGCAGCTCCCCCTGGCTGTTACGCTGGATCCCCACACGGTCGCCCTCACCCAGCTGGTCCAAGTCGCGACCGTACTCCTCCAGCACGGAGCGGCCGTCCATCAGCACTGAGCAGCCCGACACGATCCAGGAGCCGCCCTTCAGGCCCGTGGCGCTGCTCGGGAAGTCGAGACCTGCCGGGTCCAGTGCCGTCACACCAATTTCTATGGAGCCGCTCCACGAGTTCACCTATTGAAGAAATGTGAACAAGTCGGAAAACCAGGACCATTTCATTTGATGGAATACCCCACACAGATAATTTGCCCAAAAAATAAATATCGTCAACAAATTAGCGAAACACAGGCGTTCATCACAGAACAGGCTTCGTTCTGGATGGCTGCCCGGACCCCAGTTGGAACAGTCTGGAAATTTCCCGTTATATCTCCATCAGCTAACAAATGGGGCTCCTGGTTTTAATGACTCTAACTGGACATCCTTGTCGAAGCAGAAACCTTGCGCCGTTCCCAGAGCCGCCCTGAGGCCAAACCCTCCGCACCTGCCTGCTAATTAAGGACCACATGTCATGGCACAGATTGTCAGAGGTCACCGGTCTTAACCTTTAATGGTCACTATTTGGCAAATCACTTTGGTTTACTTTGTCAACCATCGTATCTCCTGTCTGCTCAGCTTGGACGGTATCTACTTTTCATATTGTCGTAACGTTCAGACATTAGACTTGGGTATACTGCATTTTCACGGTATTTTCAAAAGCAATGCTATTCCAGTATATTAAAATCTTGGAGATAAAATTCGTCAAGTGGGGAGGGGGGAGGATTCCCCACAATAAAATTCGCTGCGCGGTATGCCATATTACCGTAATATTGCCAAAGCCTACTTGTCCACCTAAATCTCATCATTACTTATTCATCCAGCTACAGCCTGTCCTCACTCTGTGCTCCTGTCATCGGAGCTCTACTGGCTGCCTTGGATGGAGGCATCTTCCAAACATGTAACACCTTCATACGAACAGGAGATCCGGGACCGGAATGGACAGGATGCTTAGGAGCAACCCGCCACTTCTGGACTTCACAGAACAAACCATATTGTAAATGTTAGCATTTATTTAGGGAATATTGTGCCTCTGGGCGCCTGGTGGGGGGGTGGGGGCAGCCAGGCGAAACCAAGATAGGTAGATCAAGGACGGTCACGGGACAGGAGGAGCAGGATAACTAACAATCGGAGGTTTAGGGGAGAAGACAGACAGGAGGGAACCAATGAGGGGCTGAGGATGAGAAAGACGAGGGGAACAGAGAGTGTAAGAGACTGCTCAGCTGACAGTCGCCAACCCAGCCAGTCACTCTCCTACACCACCCCCGCAGTGGTTAGGTCACAGGCAGAGAAGTAAACAAAACAATAAAACAAATAATGAAGATAAATGGGGGGGGGGATCACTAACAGGTCATAAAACACAGCACACACAGCATGACCTCCCACAATGCACACACACAGCAATAAGGCGGCAGGCTGAAGCCCGATCACGCTGTAAATCCATCTTGCAGTTCTGACAGAGAAAGAATTTTCAGCCGACATTGCCTCCACGGCCCCTCACCACGACAGCGTCCAGCCATCCCGCCTGCACCTGCCGCTCTCACAGACCCATTTATCCTCCCGCAAGATGGAAGCTGTGTTCTGGTCCCTTTTGTACCCCAACCCGACACCGCTGCAGCCAGTCACACGCCCTAGCCCCGATCACACCTCGGAATGTTCCAGATGCTGAGGGTCCCATGACATGTGCTTGGAAAAACGGTGCGTGAAGGCAAAAAAAAACACACACTTTGCATAATTACACTTTAGCCTCTTAGGTGTCAGCAGATGCGAGAAACAGATACTGAGTGGCTTTATAGTTCGGCCAGCTAAATGTTATTTTACCATTTAAGTAACATTTGCGTACCGCGCCGCTCGGCAGGCGTAAGGCACCGGCTGCACTGCAGATCAAAGAGGGAAGCGGGGAGCCAGGGTCACCCTCAGGCTGTGTACACTGCTCTCTCAGTACCAGAGAGGCTCACTAAATCAGAACCAGAGGATAACATGGAATACAGACAAAAATATTAGTTTAAGTCTGGCAAAGACATACACAGATCAGGCCATGAGGCTGCCACATCACACACAGACCACACCGATCACATCACTCCATAATGCTAAAATGAACCTAAACATCCCTTCCCCCACCCAGCAAAGGGATTCAAAAGCACCCCCCAGACCCACCTGGCTTATTGTACGTAGAGTGTTGCCATCTATTTAGTGCCCTTTAACAGACGCTAAAAAAAACACCATTAGGCAACAGAACCAGATTATTTCTGCACTAAAAATATACATAATTTAAATCATTATACTTTAGCGAACAGCAGTAATGCACATCACCCCTCCTTCAGAGAACGGAAGGGGGTCTTGGTTATGAGGTAATGGCTCCTTTTCCTATTTACGTCCCTCATAAGGGTTTTATGGCATCGGTATTTTTTTTGACATGAAAGGAAAGGTTTATTTACAACATTCTGTGATTTTAAACCAAGCGGGAAGATACATTGAAAATGGCAATTCGGCAGAAAAACGGATCCTGTGGGCACAGTGAGATTAGGATACCCTGGCAGCGATACTGGCACACAGCGGTGTGCGGGGCTGGGGAACGGACAGGTGTGAGAGGATCCTGCCGTAGTTTGGTTTCCGCACCTAGAGAGATTTTGGCGGTGAACATAGAAAACGCATGGCGCTGTGTGTCTCTGTAAGGACGTGCTGCCACAAGCGTAGCACTGTGCTGGAATCGGACATCCTAATTAAACACACTGAAAGCAAAACCAAATCACCTTTCCACACATGCACAAATCAGTAAAAATGTCATATCTGCATTAAATTGCATTTACTTATTTGGCAGATTTTTTTTTAACCAAAATGACATACAGCTGATAAGGCATGGTCACAAACTCCCTGGAGCAACTGGGGTTAAGGGCCCTGCTCAAGGGCCCAAAGGCGTAACCTGCTGATTTGAACCGGCGACCTTCCGATCGCGGGCACAGCGTACTAAACCAGAGCTAAACAGCGCCCCCTTTCTTCTGTCGAATACAAGGCCCTTGATTTAAGTTGAAGCCCTTAAGCAACCCTAAATATTGAGACATTATAACAATGTCACGCAAAAGGCCCGAATACCCCGTTTACTAGTAACATCTCAATACATTTCTCATTTATGTCTTTACGGCTTGTGGGGTAAGTGCTCACCCACATGCCTGCGATGGTCGCCGGGTTCTGCAGCTCCTGCTTCAAACACGGACCATCAGCAAGGGCTCTGCATGATCCTCGAAGATGGGGGTGCACGCAAGCCAGTGACATCTCTCTCTAAATTCACAACTACAAATGCTCCCGTGACAAAACATATGACAGCTCTGCATGGCCACCTATGCGGTGTGTGGGTAAGTATAAGCGCATCGCGGCGGGCTTACGCACGAAATCTTCTTCACCTGAGGGGATGAGTGCCTTGGCTAGGCTGTTCAGGGAAGCATCTGCTCCTGCTAGACCCTCAAAAACGGTGCACGGACATCAGCTATCAAACTCTCCCACCAGCAGCTATGCGGCTGTTACCTGCAGGCTGACTGCTTTGTAACTGCAGATACATTCAAGGTACAAGGTGGGGAAACTAAGTCACCAGGGGCATCTAGTCTTGCACGATCGTCGGATAAGAACGAAACACATGCAATAGTCGCCAGCTTCCAGCCAGAGAAGCATGCAGGTAGCCCCAGACCCGCTCCCATTAGCTAGCTGCATTCCAGGCACTGCCTCGCGTACACTGAGGATTCAGTACTCCTTTCGTCCGCTTGTTTACCTTTTTGTCGATTCGAACCGTGAAGACATCACGGTCCCGAAGCGGCTCTCGACTTAAAACCAAGCCATGATTGAATTCCTGGACCGGCTGGTTGCGCTGAGCGGTTCGATTGGAGTTCGACAGGCCGATCAGCTTTCCGCTGCGGGGATGCAGCTCAGCCGCCATCTTCCCTGGGCGGCACGGTTCGCGACACTCGATGCTTTACGACAGTAAAAAAAGCGCCGCTTCGCCGGCACCTTTTACAAACCCACGGATCGTTTGCCGACAGAGGGTCGGGAATAATCACATGTTTAAATGCTTTACGGTAGTGTGGCACTGGTTGTTATTTTGTACTCAGCGGTAATATGACTGCGTTCCGTCCGAAATACGATTGTACGCTGTCCCATTAAAGATATTATTTTGTGGCAATTTAACGTGTGAGTTTGTTTCCATTTAAATGACACTAATAACGCGATTGAACAGACAGTTTGCCCTCTTCCAAGTATATTTTGCCTTACAGCCCCACCCCATGTCATAAATAATACCCAACACAAGGTAAATCTCTTATGATGACTCTGCAGATCCTCAAGTCCGTAGCATTTAATATCACTGAGTGATACAATAACTTGTGTATGTTAATTGTCGCACAAAGTCTTTAGTCAGTAACGTGCCGTGGATTAGGCTACAATAATTTTAGATATCCATCTTTCCAAAATAAATTATTTAAATTTAAATGTTTATGTGTGCAAATATTGTGTATGGTTAGTAGCCATCCAATTATTACTGGAATTTACTTACAGTGTCCGTAGTAGTAGTTGTTCGCATATGTGTAATGATTTTTGTACAAATGGCAATATGGAAAAAAACACACCCCCGAATGTTATCCGCAGATAATGTATATCATTGTGACGTGAAAAGGAGCGTTCTAACGTTTGTCGGTGAGATGTCACGCATCTTTCCTCTCCTATACACGTATTCCTGAATTGCTTTTGTAACAAACATATGGCTTTCATATTGTCTTACTTATTTCGCAAACTTATTTTTAATCTCTTCAACTACCATTCCAAATCACGCTAAATTCCAACGACGGCGTTGCTAATAGACTGCCAGATGGGAGTGGACCGTTAACTGTGTCAAAGTGGTGTGAGCAGCACCAATGACAGCAGGGGGCAGCATTGTAAGGGTCGACTCAGGGAAGAGCTAAATCTCAGTGAGACATTCCCATGCAGACTGCTTCCTGAGCTCCATGCCCTCAGGTCTCCCGATACTGTTCAAAGAAAACACTGGCTGTACTCATCAGTCCAAGACAACCTGTCACAACACAGTGTTTCATTTTTTTAGTATTTGCCAGTAGTCACAATCTTTCTCCTCTCCCATAGATTAAATGATCCATGTCCTCTGTGTGTAGTGCTTTGGCTCTGTGTACATCAATAGCTATGGATCATGACCAGGAACTCCAAATGGAAACAAATTCATTATACTGTAGATTAACTATTCAGTTCAATCAACAAATGAATTTAGCGGCTGAAGGTGGAGATAACTGTATGTAAGGAGTAAATTTTATTTACATTTATATTATTAGAAGTGGAATCACACAAAATGTTTCATGACAGTAAATGGTAAATAAATGGCAATAGACAGCAATGTGTCCACATACTTCCAAAACTGTGGTTTTTATCTGTGCCCTTGCTCTGTGTGTGTCTGATTTTTGCAAATTTTCCTTTGGGTTTTCCTCTGAGTCCTCTGAATTCCCAAAGGTGAATCAGCATCTCTAAATTGCATTTATTTTGTTCGTTTCCTGTGATGGATTGGCCTCCTGCCCACAGTGTCCCCTCTGCTAGCTTGGTTAAGTTCCAGGGTTGCTACAACCTTGCACTGGTTATGGAAAATGGATGCTCGGAATGAAAACAATTCAGGACCAAAGCTGGTAGGCCCTGACGCTGTTCTCTGCAGGCTTATAAACACAGCCCAGTTTGCAAAGGAATGGAGAGACTGAATGAACACTGGTCACTCACAGTGTCGACCTTGTGTGAGACCTAGAAGAGATCCAGAAGCTTCTGAAGAATCCTTCAACTTGTGTGGTAGCTGTGGGAATACAATGAGATAAAGTAGCTCTGTCTGAGTTTCATTTGCACAGTTAAAATGCTTCTGTTTCTGCTGCCGTATCCATTGAAGTATAAAAGTCTTGCCGAAGTTTTCAAAATTAATTGCCTTCAAGAATCCTCAGATTTAAAAAACATGAAATTTGGGAATACTGACATTTTATTTCACTATAATTCCTTATATATTTCTTTCGAGCTAGTTAACATATCATCTCAATAATTTGTGACAAGGAGTGAAACATCAGGAGTGACAGTGTGACACCTCTGTATTACTTCTTGACCATCTTAGATGGTCCAGATGAACCAGATTTGTTCAAAACATAAAGTTTTCGCTTGGTAACCTGAAATTAAACTGATTCTATACCTTTCTTGTCAGAAAAGACTGTGAAAGCATATTGTCAAAGTTCAGTAGAGATTAAAGAATGTACATTCTTCCTACATTCAGAAATAAATGTGCATAAACTTTTATAGTTCCGTTTGATGTTCGGCGAGCCTATTGATGCTAACCGCAAAGCTCTTGGGTACATCTTTATCTCCTGGCTCATCTGTGCTACTTTCTTTTTCCAAATGTAATGTTTCCGGTGTTGTTTCAGTTTGATCTGCAGTATGCAGAGCTTTGACTAGCTTGGTGTTTGTGTACAAAGTACCAAATCCTCATGTGGCACTTGGCAATTAGGTCTCAGGGCCAACAGAAGCCAAACTAAATGAAAGAGTGTGAATCTGAGATAAGTGAGATGTCTGTCTTCTGGCTGCTATTGTGAGAAACCTAAGAACCTTTGATGACATGGGTCATACCCAGCATTTGTATGCTTGCGTATTTTAATACAACAATGGGCTTTGTTCAACCTTCAGGTAATAAGAAAGTGCCCCTAATCACCACACTTTCTTGTGCCTAAAGATTTTGCAAGATTGCTTTACTCTGTGTTAGGCTCTGCAATCTAAACGCCTGTCTCTAGATTAGTGTCCTATCTGTAGTTCTATCTCTTCCTCACAATAAGAACATCTTATCTGTCTATAAACTATGTTGTTGGGACCACTATAAATAGGCATGTTGGTAGAAGGATGAGGGAAGTACCGTGTGACCTGGGGACTTTTTGGGGGTGAAGTGTCAGTCGAGCAGTACGTCGGTGCACAAAAGTGACAGCAGAGGGCGAGCTGATGAGCGAAGAGTGGAACGGCTTCAAAGGCGAATGCCATTGCGGCTTTAAAATGGGTAGCAAAGAAGCATTAACACACGATGTAAACGGACAAATGGGCAAACTTGATGGAAAGGACCCATGGCAGCCTGACAATGTAAAAGGGGGCAAATGAGGAAACCACAGCAACGGGCCAGAGCGAAAGTGACAGGACCCCTCATACTTTCCGATAACAGGCTTGACACACTTGTAATAGACATGATCTACAATCCTGATGAAACACAGTGCAATATGTTGGAATAAATCGCTATTAAATTTACTTCTGAATGTCTGCCTAATGCAAAATGGACCAGTACGATACGCAGTGAGAACTGCCAGCGGTTATATTGTCTGCTTAAAGTATTTTGTTTCTTCTTACTTCTTGTGGCTCTCATTCCTATGTTTGTATCGCAGAGTCGGCAAACACATTTGAGTATGTCTTTTCGTCTAATCCTTGGATCTACTGTGATTCAAAGCATATGGGGGCAAGAACCAGGTACACCTTGGATAAACCTATGTGGGGGGAGAAAAGACGTCATAAAAACAGATCTGGGGTCAGTTTCAGACCTGCAAGCTATCCACCCTCTGTGCTGTGTCACTGATATCGCAAAACACATATTGTTGACCATAAATCATGAGATTTCTGTCTGATAATATACAAAAGCGGAGGAGCAGGACAAATATCACCCACACAAATCTTCGGGCAGGAATTGATGACCTTGAATCATCTGTACAGTTTTTATTGAAGTTATCTCTGAAGGGCCTTTGGTTCAATTTCATTCTATCTCTGTCTTAGTTAATTGTCCGTATTTTAAAGAACAGGTCATGTAGATCTAAAATCCTGTATAACACCACTTTATAGGAAGTGGAGGTAATGTTGGCAGGTCTGGACAGAAGATGTGGAAGACCAGATGCAGAATGTCTTCCTTAGCATCATGTGGTGAATGTCATCGGGTCAGAAGTGGAGCACTGAGGAACATGGTAAGAGTAACTGGGAGTGAAACAAGGACAATAGCCTGGAAGATAAGTCTGAGGTCCCTGAAGGGTCAGATGAACCATGAAAGGTCACTGAAGGTTAATGATCAGCAGTAAGCAAGGGTGAGGATTCAAGCAGGTCAGGCGAGGCAGGACAGCTGTGTGATGAGATAGAGCTGTGTTTGTAGAGGGCATGGTCCAGATCTAATTCCCGGTCCTGAATTCTGATCCCCCATATGCAGCCATGCAGATACTGAGAGTCATTGGTGTTTGCACTGTAGTCTGTGAGGAAGAGAAGACCAATGAGAAGACAAGTTAGTCACAGCTGCGGTTTAAGGGTATGGACTCAAATCTCAAAATTTGTCATTTAGGGCTCAACCATCAAATATTCATCCGTCCATCTTCTAAACCCACTTGTCTCATACATGGTTGTGTGGGTCTGGAGCTGCAAACTCCACAGGCATAGAGCCAGGGAGGAGACTCAAACTCTGAACTCAATCCCAGAGGTGAGAGAGAAAAAAGCAATCCAATGTGCTAAGGTGCCAGATAGTCCTCTTTGGACTAGTGGAATTTTAGGCTTAAGGAACTGCTCACCTGGTATTCCCCCAAAGGCCAGCAGCATGCCATCATCCCAGATGTTCAGCCAATCACGTGTGTCATCTCTGAGCTCTGTGATGACTCCTTTACCCAGTGCAATTTGCATCGCATTCTCTGATAGGTTTAGCAAGAGCTCATTTTGAGCCAATGACAGACTATCTGTCCGTTCACCAAATGTCACTTCCAGCTTCTGTGGAGAAAAGATAAACATATCCAAATATAATAAAATACTGACCGTCATCTTAGGCAATACGTTCACATACGTTCAAAAACATATAAGATGTGATTCTGGCTAAGATCCCGTACCTGTGTTTGGTTCTGGGCAGCAATGGTAAGTATGGCTTTGTGCTGGGAGTTCAGTATGGCCAGAAGCATACCAGTCCAGTCGCCTATGTGCCCTTCTATTTCTATAGTGATGCTTCTGCTAGTTCCCTGGTGTGTGGGGTAGTCTGTGATGGTGTAAAGGGTACAAACTGTCACACAAAGGCTAAAATGCTCTTATACCCCTCATTCTTCCTCCCGTGCTTATTGGGGATGCAGGGGGCACATTTGCACCCCCTACTGGTCAGATGAAAATGCCATTCAAACATTAAGTTTTATAAAATTAAATTATATTGTAAAGTTATATTTGATAATGTGGCTTTCTTAGTCATATCTATGTGTAATAATAATCGATTGTACATGTATTTGTTATTTGTGGGTTTCTGCTCTTTTACCTTTAGAGAGAAAAGCCTAGAGTCGCCAAGGCCCAATAAAAACCCTCTCTGTCTACCATTCTCCCAGAAGGGGGGGGCACATTATTACTTAAAATAACCAGTTTACATTTATTTAGGGGTTGGGGGGCTAAAGCCCCTCTAAAAGAGCCCTTGCTCCACCCCAGCCTTATCCTGTTGACGAATAGCAAACATTCTCCTGTCAGATAAAGTTAAAGCAGAAGAAGTTGGACTAGTTGTCCAGTAGGGGGCACTCTTCTCTTTAAATAGTGCAGGAAGATGTTCCTTCTGATGGAACATTGGTCCAGTATGCTGACTCTAGAGTCATTAATGATCCTAATGCAGTCTAAGGAGATTATAAATGTTATCACTAAGGGGTATCACTGTATCCTTATAATAAAGTAATCTTCAGGGAAATTTAAAAATCCCATAGTATACCATTCAATTAAATTCCTCACTTGATCATCAGAGGTGTGGTGAGCAGGTTAGCAGCCATGCATCCCCTAAGTAGATACAGGTTGAAAATGGCTTAGGTGAGTTATCCCTACCCAAATAAGATATAAAGTCCCAGTCGAAGCTCATTGGTGCCCTAGGCCCACCAGCCCCCCTGTCCAGGACAAAATGATATTGGTTTGTGAAGTCAGCACCCCCTCAGAAGATGGCGCTCAAGATGGCCACCTATGTCATCTAATGGGGTGACCAGCACTGATAAATATGTCTGACTCCCTACGGACCCACCTGCGGGGCGGCCGGGGGGGGGGGGGGGGGGGGGGGGGGGGGGGGGGGGGGGGGGGGGCGGGGGGGGGGCGGGGGGGGGGGGGGGGGGTGGGGGGGGGGTGGGTGGGGGGGGGTGTTTTATTTGTTGTTGTGTGATGTTTTA
>JAODLD010000002.1:25549123-25565356 GCA_026781065.1 Mormyrops boulengeri | reverse complement strand
CACACACGATCTGGGCCCAAAAATCGTTTTCCAACCTAAAACGTAACTTTTATGAGAAATTGTCTGTCACCGTGTCCCCAAATCATAACCAAGTAGTCTCCATATGGTTAATATGAAATAGAAGATTATAAGACTTTAGGAAACTAGTTACACATTAACTTCCCAGGACCAGGTAAGACTGTATGTGTATGAGTTTGAATATATATGACCAGAACATAAATTCTAAGCTACAAATATCATTGGTACTTATCCTTCACTCTACAATTAAGTCTTATAGTCCTTGCACTTAAAACATAACTTTACATCAAACAAAAGAAACGTGTAGGTCCATTAGGAGTGAATTTGGTGTTTATTAAAGCAGATACATGAATGTGTCACGAGTATAAAGCTACAGTTCATTACACATCATCAAAAAGAATTAACTGTTTCGCATCCGCTCAGTCTTTATAAAGAATCAAAAAAGCAAGCATGCAAAGTTATACTCGCTTGGTACTTGTGAGGGTTCCAGGCAGGACATTCCATGTGGGTAAACGGGAATTATTTCGCATGCGCAGTACGGCGAAATTCCCAGCCATGCACAAGAACGACACTCACAGGCCATTTTTGTTCAAGCGAGCCTCCTAACAAGATTATGCAACCGCCCGGCGGTGGTCGCAAGCTTCCCCATAGGGCTCGGTCGCTAACTTCACGGTAGAAGGACAAGCGCGACTCAAAATGCCAGTTTATCCTCAAGCCTTCAGTTTTTCAGCCTGGTTTAGAGGCTACGTTACACGAATTAAGGTTGACGTTTGTTGTTTCGACGCGGACATTTGCCCTTAGTTAGTATGTAACTTATTTGGCTAGTTATACAGCCGAATGTGCTGTCCTTTTGTGCCCGCCCCGTTAAAAAAAAAAAAAAAAAACTCAATTTTTACGACCCCCGCCCGCCATGTCAAGCATACTTAGGTAGCGCTAAAATAGTTACCTCTTCGGTTTTTCTCATTTTAAATAGATGTTGTTAAATAAAATATCCCACGCCACCAATGCCAGCGTACTTAGGAAAATCATTTATATCTAATTAAAGACGTGCTTTAAAAACAGCGGTCTTCTGACAGATCGTTCTAAGAACACTGAAGAGACGACATTAGCTAACTAGGTAATAACAGACTGAGCTGAATGATAGTCTGTCGAAGTTGGTGGCCTCCCTAAAGTCCGTAGCTACCGAAGACGACTGCAATATTATTTCACTGCGCGATATTTCGATTACTAGACAGCAACCCGTCGATAATAATAAAACTTTACCAAAATGTACGTGCCCCTTCGTCTGTACATGATTTAACTACTGCTCCATAACAAGAGTGGTCCTGTGGTTACTGTATAAACCTAATGGAAATGGCTGTTTTGTACACTGCCATTTCTTAGGAGGGAAAAAGAAACCTTTCGTGGAAACAAAGCCCTTCCCTAATAATTCACTACATTGCTAGTGTCTCCGTATTTGTCGAGCCGGCGACACGAAGCCGGCGGCGACTCGCCAGCTGGTTAACACAGCCAAATAAATTCAAATTCAGTCTGCGACAACGAAATTTAAAGGTCTTACTGCGAATAACTACATACAAAGTGCACAGTTCCTCATGACTTGCCAAGCCAATTCCATGTTGGCAGCCATATTGTTTAAAGAAAGCTACTTCACTGCTACTTTAACCCAATAAATCATATCAATTTGTACTCTCTCTCCCCTAACAATTTCGATTTCTTCAGATTGATTACTGATCGATAAGCATCTAACCGCACTGTCATATCTCCGACGCCAATCTTCTAAATATCTCGAACTATTCGCCGTCGTGCTGGTTAGCAACAACTAGCTAAGCAAGAACAAACCGCGAGTTAGGATTCCTTCTCTCGCCACCATTGCAGAGTATCGAATATAGTTACTAGGCCACCTACGAAATCTAAAAGTAACAATAATCACAATTTTATAAGACAACGGATAATTGCATTTTAGCCCCGTCAAAATTACAACACAAAAAAATCCAAAATAATCAAACTTTTGCCTCCTTTACGTAGTCTTAAGTTGTCGTACCAATTTTGGCCTTCTCGTTTACATTAGTTTTTTGTGGAAAAATAAACTTAAATTACCTGAATAAAACACATATACTCTGCAATAACGTCCTGTCCACTTCTACAGAAGTCAGTTAACCATAATCCTTGAAAAGCAACAGTATTATACAGTACAGGCTTTCTTCGGATTTTCCTAGACGACATAGCCAGATAGAGTGCCGGCTGCCCAGCATTCGCCTCTACTGGAGACCGAGGAACGGAGCACATTCCCGTAAAAAACGAAGAAAATGTTGAAAAACTAATAAAATATCGACGTCGATCAAAAACTAAAAGAAAATAACACCGGTAAGACCACTTTGTTTCGCTAAATTACCGTATTTGGCTGAAAAATATTTTGGTCTTATGAAACAGTCTACATAGGCCTTAACGCGCGAGCTTCTTTTCCAAGAGTCGTAGCTGATCCAAAGCGAGACGGGCGAGACAGCGCGGATTTTTTTTATTTTTGCTAAGAGGGAAAATTCCTATTCGGCCGAACTCGGAATTGTTCGGAAATAAGGCGGGTCAAACAAGAATTAATTCAGAACGGTCGTTTCTTATAACTATTGGTGCGTTCTTCTCATAATTTACATATTCATTAGTCTTTAGACGAACCGTGTAAGACTTCAAGAAATACTTAAAAAAACGAACTGAATAATATATTGAAACTCCTCCTCGGATATAATATAGCCAATAGAAATATTTCTCAATTGCCTTATGCACTCCCCCTCTTCCAATTCGTTCCTAAAATATAGCGTGCACATTCATTGGATGTACGTCTGATCTATTTCATTATTCAGGCGTATCTCTCGAGCAGCCAATTGCCGTTTTACTACACTAGCTTATTGCCCACCCCCAAACTGTTCAGCCCCTGCAGTGTGGGCCTTGTAAACCTGTAGCCCATCGTACAGTCTATATAAAGCCGTGTGGAAGCGGTTCTTGCTCAGATGCGCTTAGAGCGCACCGGAGTGTAGTTCGGGAAAAGGGAAGGAGGTATCCCTTAGTAATAGTAGCTAGTTTAAAAACGTAAATAAGCAGCCTCATAGATCCGTAAACAACGTGGGTCCTTGGGAACTCGCCATCGGAGACATTCCGGTCGCCGGTGGGGGCTTGGAGAGAGTCTCGGTGGCAATTTTACCTGTTCCTCTTTACAAAGCGGCGTGCCGAGGGAGGACGCGTCTCTTTGAATAGACAGGATGCACGGACCGCCCTCCGGCGACAGCGCATGCCCAATGCGCCTCATCAAGAGGGTGCAATTCGGCATCATCAGCCCAGATGAGCTTGTAGGTTTTGGTTTGGGGAGGGGGGACTTCATTTAAGTTTTTGAATGGAGTGTTCTCTTATTAATCCTCTATATCCAGATAAATATACCAGTGGATTTTCAATATTTATCCTTTATTGAATGTGTTGGTCTTATTGTAGGCTAACGTAGTTAGCCTAACAGCTAGTTCACGTTAGGGACCGCATGTTTACAGAACTTCACTTTCACTGCAAAACGGATGTCTTCAGTAATTAAAGAGAAATGCCCTTAACGCTTAAACGTGCTTTGATGGCGTCATGCATTTCACTTTAGCAGACAAGTTTAATGTTGCTTTTGTCAAACGTGCGTTTTCACATGTTATCGCATTCACACACTTTCTTCGTGTTGACTTAGAATAAGAGTTTTGCATTCCTTTATGTACGTTTAATTTGTGACTGTCAATAAAGCCTGTTTTCAAGTGGTGCAACGCATGTCTTTCTATAACATTTACACGTATCAACGACTCGATCGCTATGGTGTTCGCTGACTTAATGCGTTTTCAACGTGGACTTTATTTAGCTTTCTCGCTACATATACAGGAGAGCATTCCCGGTCGCGTGTCGTCTGTTTGATTATGGCTCATTCGGCAGCTGCGGTTCCTGAATACAGTTTTAACTGGGTTTTTTTCTTAGTGTAAATGAACCAAGTTCCTTCATAAGTTGTAATGTTTGAATAACCGTGGCGCGCGTTCATACATGCAATTTACGTTTATTTTCTTTGCGCATGGCTCTTTGACTTGTAACATGCCACTTGTATGTAAAGGTACACTGCGTTATATTTCATGAGCCTCAAGTTATTTTACTGTACCTTTATCATTTTGATTTCTTTTTTTTCCCCTCTTCTCTCCTCCTTTCAGAAAAGAATGTCTGTCACAGAGGGGGGAATTAAGTATCCTGAAACCACAGAAGGAGGCCGTCCAAAACTGGGGGGTCTCATGGATCCCCGGCAAGGTGTCATCGAGAGGTCGGGGAAATGTCAGACGTGTGCAGGTATTTATTTATTTTTTTAGCTAACAACACAGTCCTGTACTTGTGACAGCCGTATGTTAGTGGAGTGTTTCCCAACCCGGTCCTGAGGGACCCACAGAAGGTGCATGTTTTTGCTCCTTCCCAGTTCTCTGCCAGACAGTCCACATTTTTGCAGAAACATGGACTGTCTGTGGGTCACCGAGGTTGGGAAACAATTTATTAGGCTGAATTGTGCGAATTCACATTTTGCTCTCAATTCAGCCCCATGGCTGAAAACTCTGCTTACATTCTTGTGTGTTTCCGTCAGGTAACATGACAGAGTGCCCAGGTCACTTTGGCCACATCGAGCTGGCCAAACCCGTCTTCCATGTGGGCTTCATCACCAAGATCATGAAGATCCTGCGTTGCGTTTGCTTCTTCTGTTCAAAGCTATTGGTTGATGCGGTCAGTTAAAAAATGCACAGACTATTTTGCAGATTAACCATAAACCCAACCATACTGTACTGGTAGCTGCCTGGGAGGCAGTAGTTCAGTCCTTAATTGTTAAAGCTGTCATAACATGGGTTTCAATGAAGTGTGATCTATATGAAGCAGAACAGCCAAGGCTACCTGTTATTGTGCTCCTGTTATTTCACATGCAGTATTTGGCATATGTTTTGCATGCCTGAATTTTGTCTTGTATTTTGTCTTGTCATTTTAGCATGATAAGCTTATCGTCACCACAAACATGAGTTACTTTTCATTACGCTTTCCAAAATAGTCCTGTGCTTTTTCCTTGTATATTTGTACAAATAATTGTAGGTAATCGTGGAATTAGTTTTCCCCGCAGTGCTGCTGCTCGCTGTTCTGTTCCAATAACATGCCCCCCCCATGGTCTTCCAGAACAACCCAAAGATAAAGGACATCCTGGCAAAGTCGAAGGGCCAACCCCGGAAGCGTCTCACCCACGTGTACGATCTGTGCAAGGGCAAGAACATCTGTGAAGGAGGGGAGGAGATGGACAATAAGTTCGGTGTGGAGCAGGCTGAGACTGAGGAGGACATCACAAAGGAGAAGGTCTTTCTATCTACCGACCTTTATGTTTGTGCAGTCTACTCTCAAATTACATTGATGCCTAACTTCCTACTTAGTCCTGTTCAGCCAGTATTTGTAATTAAGTAATGCCCTGTATTAACCTTGTCTTGAGGTGCTTTTGCGAAAGACTTGGCCTCTAATTATATGGTCACACTGCTGTCTCTACCTGCATTCTTTTCTGTTTCCATTTCAGTTCAGCTACTCGTTCAGCTGTTGTTCCTCAATGTTTCCTCCTGTTTGTATTGCTGTCAGGGCCACGGTGGTTGCGGGCGCTACCAGCCGCGGATCCGGCGCTCGGGGCTGGAGCTGTACGCGGAATGGAAGCATGTCAATGAGGACTCCCAGGAGAAGAAGATCCTCCTGAGCCCTGAGCGCGTCCACGAGATCTTCAAGCGCATCTCCGACGAGGAGGATATCATTCTGGGCATGGATCCCAAGTTTGCCCGGCCTGAGTGGATGATCGTCACCGTCTTGCCCGTCCCTCCGCTGGCAGTGCGACCTGCTGTCGTCATGCAGGGCTCTGCTCGTAACCAGGTAATGACGGTCACCCAGCTCTCATAATGGGCATTTTGTTTTGGGTTCTTGTGATCCTTTGGGGACTGTACTGATGTCAGTCTCCAGTGGGTGACTTTGTGCATATATAAGACTCATTATGCCGGCAAACTGAACATTACAATAAAGAATGCAACACGTCCCTCACGCAGACATTGAGGATGAACTGACCTGGTCTTCTATGGCATTATGGTGTGGCCAATATCTTGTGTTAAAAAGAAATGTGTTTGGTTTTGGGTAAAAACAAAAAATGATCATAAACACTATTTCCTGCTCTTCTCCCCTTGCAGGATGACCTGACGCACAAGTTGGCAGACATCGTGAAGATCAACAACCAGCTGCGGCGAAACGAGCAGAGTGGGGCGGCCGCTCACGTCATAGCTGAGGATGTCAAGCTGCTGCAGTTTCACGTAGCCACCATGGTGGACAACGAGCTTCCCGGCCTGCCCAGGGTACTATGACCCACTGTGACCACCATGCTGGCATGAACCATGATTACATGCGAGCAAGTTTGAATGACAAGAGGGTAGAGCCCCTTTGGGGTATTTAAGAGCAGGAGGAAAAGCTTTCTCATGCTTTCAAAAATACTTCTTAACATTATTCCAGACTCATTCTTTGAGAATTGTATCAATCTAGTTCCTTACTAGTGTTCAGATGAGGTTCTGTGTCCCTGAATCGGCATTCCTATGAGAGTATGGTGAATTGTTCGACTTGGAAATTTGTATTTTGTTCTGAAGCAAGTGTACTAAATGGCATATTGTGATTCCAGGCAATGCAGAAATCGGGTCGGCCCCTGAAATCCCTCAAACAGCGGCTGAAAGGGAAGGAAGGTCGTGTCAGAGGTAATCTGATGGGAAAGCGTGTGGACTTCTCCGCACGTACTGTCATCACCCCAGACCCGAACCTGCAGATTGATCAGGTCGGTGTCCCACGCTCCATCGCCGCAAACATGACTTTCCCGGAGATCGTCACCCCATTCAACATCGACAGGTATGCTATGCATGCAGTGAATAACGGTGATAGTGTTTGTTCCCTGCGTAGGATTTAACCCCCTGGGGTCGAGTACATTGTCGGCAATGCAGCGTACTTTTCGCGTCAGGCATGTGTCAGTTTATATCTTGCTGTAATCTTAATGCAGAATCATGACAAAAACGCTGGCTAAATCCATAATCTGTTTTTTCAAAACGTCCGTTGTCGGAAGTATTAACGTTTTTAAAATTAGCTTAAATCGGCAAAGTAAACCATGTCACCTTTCTTTGTTTTACCTGCATCGGGGGCGTGTAGTACCGCCCTCACGCGAAGATCACTTCACATTCTAAATAGCCGCACTTCTGCGTATTGAAATCGCATTCACATGGTAATCTGATGAACAACACAGCGGTGAAATGCGATCCAGATCCATCCCCATCAGTGCCATAAAAGGGGGGTGGGGATGTAACCAGGTGTAAATGGCTCATGCATACACATAAGAGCTCCTAAATATTCAATGTAAGGAGACCAGAAATAGTGACACGAGTTAGCTTTTTATTATTTATTTATCCAACTGAATGTTGCAACTACACCATTTAGTCACCTTCATGTAGCCAAGACTTTGGTGATCAGATATCTGGGATCAAAACAAACTGCCACTATTGCTTACTATGTACTTTTATAATGTTTCTGCAAGTGTTCCAAACTGCATTTTGCAATGTCGTAACTTTGATGTCAAATTATAGACTTAACATAAATTTGACACATTTACAATATACATTACATTAAAGATGAGTGTAATGGCAAAACAAATATACAAGAAATAATTTATTTGCCATGAATTAAGTTTATGATATTTGAATAAATGTGTGATCATGCCCTAGTCAGTGAAAGTGTTTCCTACCCCTAGGCCCCAAAGGGTTCAATTCTCAGGCTAGGAGTGGATGTTGAGGACTCTCCACTGGAAATTTAAAAACTGAAGAAGCTGAAATTCTAAAGTAATAGAGGTTTTCATACAACGTGTTATTCATCAAGCCTGAAGTGATGGTGCTGGAATACTTTGCTTTCTAGTTCTGTCAATCTGACAATCACATGTGTAGATTTTAGTCACTTATGAGCCAGCAGTCTTATTGTGTAATTGTAAGCAGAAATGAATCAAGCTATTGGCATCTGTTTACTGTATGTTAATGACATATGCTTCAGACTACAGGAACTGGTACGGAGAGGGAACAGCCAGTATCCGGGGGCCAAGTACATTATTCGTGACAACGGGGACCGCATTGATCTGCGGTTCCACCCAAAACCCAGTGACCTGCACCTTCAGATCGGCTACAAGGTGAATGCACGTTCACATCCCTCTAGTATCTTGTGTACTGGCAGTATCCTTTAGGGAATGGACTGTTCCGCTTCTGTGGAGTCCATAGCAAGCTGAAGTTGTCCCACAGTTGGACTTGTGCGTTCAGGACTAAACACTTTCCCCTTCAGGTGGAACGCCACATGTGTGATGGGGACATCATCATCTTCAACCGACAGCCCACGTTGCACAAAATGTCCATGATGGGGCACAGGGTTCGCATTCTGCCCTGGTCCACATTTCGACTCAACCTCAGGTGGGCTTTTCAGGCAATTTGTGCATGTAGTACTTGACGTGAGCTTGTCAGATGGGCTTTTTCATTTTTTTAGTTAGTTGCAGGCTTCCTTTCTGGAAGGAAGGGTTAGATATTGCATGTTTATGTGATAATGAGCGAGACTGGCCAGCACTGATTTTCCTCCCCTTGTTTGCTCACCTAGTGTAACCACCCCCTACAATGCCGACTTTGATGGGGACGAGATGAACCTCCACTTGCCGCAGTCACTGGAGACGAGGGCGGAGATCCAGGAGCTGGCCATGGTGCCCCGGATGATTGTCACACCTCAGTCTAACAGACCTGTCATGGGTATTGTGCAGGACACCCTCACTGCCGTGCGCAAGTTTACCAAGAGGGATGTCTTCCTTGAGAGGGTGAGGCTGTTCTACTTTTCATAACGATGTTTCGGTCTCTGAGCTCTTGCTCTGCTACCAATTCCTCCCATTTTTAATGGCCATTTCTTCTGCTGAATGTTGTGTCTCCTGTCTAATTACTTGTATTTGTCTCCAAAATATCCCTTCCAGGGTGAGGTGATGAACCTGCTTATGTTTCTTTCCACGTGGGATGGCAAAGTACCCCAGCCAGCCATATTGAAACCTCGGCCACTGTGGACTGGCAAACAAATATTCAGTCTCATCATCCCGGGTCACATAAATGCCATTCGGACTCACAGCACCCACCCTGATGAAGAAGACACTGGACCCTATAAGCACATTTCCCCTGGGGACACAAAGGTAGCTGTCTGGACACTATTAACTGAAGACAGGTCCTCTCCCCCCCATAACTGTACTGTTTAGGCACTAACTTGTCCACTGATACCCCTTTGATTGATATTTTTTGACTGCTTTTAACACATTGCTCTACCTCTTTATCTGCAGGTGATTGTTGAGAACGGGGAGTTGATTATGGGGATTCTCTGCAAGAAGTCCCTGGGAACTTCTGCTGGTTCTCTTGTCCATATATCTTATCTGGAGATGGGTCATGATGTCACCCGGCTTTTCTACTCCAACATCCAGACAGTGGTCAACAATTGGCTGCTTATTGAGGGTAAGGGGTCCAGGGCATAACTGCCAGCTTGAGTTTTAATGACATGCCTTAAATCCAAGGCAAATGTGTCAAAACATTGGATTTTAAGAACATGTCTTGATGTCATCTCCAGGTCACTCCATTGGTATTGGTGACTCTATTGCTGATGCAAAAACCTACTTGGACATTCAGAACACCATCAAGAAGGCCAAGCAGGATGTGATAGAGGTGAGACTATTGTTCTGATTGGTAGTCAAAGGCATTAAGTTTGCCTAACAGATCTCCCAATTATACAGTTTTGGACATCTTTAAGTTGAACTTGTCTAATGTACTTGTTTCCTTTCGTGTATCCAGGTCATTGAGAAGGCTCATAACAACGAGTTGGAGCCCACACCTGGCAACACTCTGAGGCAGACTTTTGAGAACCAGGTCAATCGTATCCTCAATGATGCCAGAGACAAGACTGGATCCTCAGCCCAGAAGTCCCTGTCAGAGTATAACAACTTCAAATCCATGGTGGTGGCTGGGTCCAAAGGATCCAAGATCAACATTTCACAGGTGAAAAGAAGGATAGTATAGTCTCTTCAGGACTGGGTCACTAAGAGTCTACTTTGAATGTGTCATCTCTACCCTTCACAATGTACCTGCCAAAAAACACCGGACACAGTTTTGTTTAAAATCAAATTCAGAAAATTAGCCTGAAACAAATGTAAACAAATCTTTCTCTCTCCCTGCAGGTTATTGCAGTGGTGGGGCAGCAGAACGTGGAGGGGAAACGTATCCCATTTGGTTTCAAGCACCGCACGCTGCCCCACTTCATCAAGGATGACTATGGGCCAGAGAGCAGGGGTTTTGTGGAGAATTCCTATCTGGCTGGCCTCACACCCACAGAATTCTTCTTCCATGCCATGGGTGGCAGAGAAGGTCTTATCGACACTGCTGTGAAGACTGCCGAGACTGGTAAGTCTCAAAGGGGTTACCTGTAGTGTTGTACTGGCAAGAATCTGGCGATATGATGTGTGTCATGACACATGGGTTACTATTTAGTATATTGTGGTACTATAAGCAAGGCAAGTATAATTTTAGGAAAACTGTCTAAAATAGTATAAAGAAAGCACCACCAGTAGATGAGTAAATGGCATGGCTCTTGTCTATCTCTTTATTGTAGAAGCTAAAATGAGCCCACCCTTCAGCTCTGTATGTCATGGGAACCGATCTAATAACAGTATTGGATTCAGCCATCGTTAGCAGCGTTACTAGTCAGCTAAGTCTGATAATGCTGATAATGTTAGCGGAGCATTCTTGTGCTGCTTCCAGTTTCTGTTTTGTTACATTAATTAAATTGTCAATTAATTAATTAAATTGAGTGGAAGAGTCAAAGGGCTGAAGATGGATTACAACACTGCTCTAGTGGCAGGGGGTTTAAATGCAACACAAAACAAAATGAATCACTGTGCCACGAATCTGCGTACGAATTATTACTTGATTCTCAAAAACACTCTTGATTTTTAATACAGTATCACAAAACGTACTGCAATATTCAAGTGTATCTATTTTCTTACACCCCTGGTTACCCATCTCCAGAAGTTTTCACCACCATTTGACTCATCTCATTTCTTACTCCTTTTTTCTCCCCTTAGGCTACATTCAGCGCCGTCTTATCAAATCCATGGAGTCGGTGATGGTGAAATACGATGCTACAGTGCGCAATTCCATTAACCAGGTGGTACAGTTGCGATATGGGGAGGATGGACTAGCTGGAGAAGCTGTGGAGTTCCAGAACATGGCCACACTCAAACCTTCCCACAAGGCCTTTGAGAAGAAGTAAGGAATCCAGACACCTCTCCATACATTTTTACTTGTGAAGATCAACTGGGAGAGATTCACAAGTTTATCATCTAAGAGTCTTATCTTTCGCATAAAACGCCGTAGGATGTTGGCCTTGTTTATTCAGACTAAATTTAACAAACAACAGATCTTGCTGTCATTTTGCTTGTCTTCGGGAGGTCAGGGTTGGGTCATGGTTAGTAGATTGCCTTTAATTGGTCTGTGGACCAAGTCAGAGCTGCTTGAACACATCCACTTGCTCTTGTCTCCCAGGTTCAAGTTTGACTACACCAATGAGAGAGCTCTTCGGCGAACCCTACAGGAGGATGTGGTGAAGGACGTAATGACAAATGCACATGTACAGAGTGCCGTGGAACATGAGTTTGACAAGATGAAAGAGGACCGGGAGATCCTTCGAGCCATTTTCCCCACTGGAGACAGCAAGGTCAGAGGTCACATATGCATGCATATCGTCATGTGCTCTCCACAAGCACTATAACAATGGCTGTAGTTCTGCATGATATATGCAGTTTCCATTTCTGCATAACGTCTGTCCCACCATGATTTCATTCATTATATATTTTTGTGGTTCCCTAGGTGGTTCTGCCATGTAATCTTGCCAGAATGATCTGGAATGCACAGAAGATTTTCCGCATCAATCCGCGCACCCCAACAGATCTCCACCCCCTGAGAGTTGTCAATGGTGTGTACCTCCTGTATTACTTCTATAACATCTGTTAGTATAATAGAAAATGAATATGGTCAGGTTTAAGTCCACTGGTATGTTATGCTTGTGGACTGGCCAAAGATTGGTCTTGTGGCATCAGACTGTGGGGCAGCACCTGAAATAGGCCGTCTAAATCAGGTCGTATGCTTTTGTACTCGCCCAACCTATTTGCACTTGTTTAGACTTGAGCTCTTATTGCTATATTAGGAGTAGATTACTTGCTAAGTTGCAAGGGTCAGTACTAATGTACCTTCTAATTCGACTTAATTTGTGTCCTTTATTGTACATCCTAGAGGGAAAACCCCAACACTTCTTTTTGAATTAATGATTTAGGTCTGTTTCCATCAACTTCCTGTGTGTAAATTCTGAAATTATGCATTGTTTAAATGCACTGTGTCTCACTGGTTGTGTGCGTTCATGTGTCCAGGCGTGCAGGAGCTGAGTAAGAAGCTGGTGATTGTTAACGGGGACGACCCACTGAGCCGGCAGGCCCAGGAGAACGCCACGCTGCTCTTCAACATCCACCTGCGCTCCACCCTCTGCTCGCGGCGCATGACTGAAGAGTTCCGCCTCAGCACCGAGGCATTTGATTGGCTATTGGGAGAGATTGAGACAAAGTTCAACCAGGCCATTGTAAGCTCCAGGGTTTGAGAGGAAGGGACACAGTATAGTTTGTCTGAAAGCCTTAATGTTTAAGTAATGAGTTTAGACTGGAAATTAGAGTTAATGCAAGGAATGTTATTTTTGGGTGGTGGTGCTAATGACTTTTACATCTTCTAGGTACACCCAGGTGAGATGGTTGGGGCTTTGGCTGCCCAGTCACTGGGTGAGCCAGCCACCCAGATGACCCTGAATACCTTCCACTACGCTGGTGTATCTGCCAAGAACGTCACCCTTGGCGTGCCTAGGCTCAAGGAGTTGATCAACATCTCCAAACGTCCCAAGACCCCCTCACTCACAGTGTTCCTGCTGGGCCAGGCAGCACGGGACGCCGAGAGGGCTAAGGTACCCCTCCCTCTCTGCTATGGGCACCACTTTGATTAGCTCTGTTTTGAACTATGTGGTTTGCACATCCATGGTGGACTTTACTGTTGGGCCCTTGAGCTAGCCCCTGTAACCTCAATGTCCATGTGACCACCTCTTTCCAAAGGACATCCTGTGCAGACTGGAGCACACCACCCTCCGGAAGGTGACGGCCAACACTGCCATCTACTACGACCCCAACCCTCAGAACACAGTGGTCACCGAGGACCAGGAATGGGTCAATGTCTACTACGAGATGCCCGACTTTGACGTGACCCGCATCTCGCCCTGGTTGCTGCGCATAGAGCTGGATCGCAAGCACATGACCGACCGCAAGCTAACCATGGAGCAGATTGCCGAGAAGATCAATGCGGGTCAGGACCGTATGCTATATATGGAGGGGGTTGTGGAAGTCAACATGACTCGGGTTGGCACAAATGAACCTGTGGTTCTTAATGTGTTTCCCCGTCAGGTTTTGGTGATGACCTTAACTGCATCTTCAATGATGACAACGCAGAGAAACTGGTCCTGCGAATCCGCATCATGAACAGCGACGAAAACAAATTCCAAGAGGTGTGGGTCTGTTGCTACTTTTAAGCAGCTCATTGCCGCAAATCTGAATCAATCTGAATGATTGGATCTCTCTCGTTCCCAGGATGAGGAGGTGGTTGACAAAATGGATGATGACGTGTTTCTTCGATGCATCGAGTCCAACATGCTGACAGATATGACTCTCCAAGGCATCGAGCAGATTAGCAAGGTAAGGGAGGAGCCTTCTGATTAGTTGCCCTGTCTACACTCATTCAGTGATCCTCCAGTGCATTATCAGTGTGAGAGCTATCAGATTGACATATTGAAGACTTGTGTAACTTTATGGTCTTCACTGTAAATGGTCATTTGCAATGTGATGTAAATCTTACTTCGCCACCCCAGGTATACATGCACCTCCCACAAACTGACAACAAAAAGAAAATCATCATCACAGAGGATGGGGAGTTCAAAGCACTACAGGAGTGGATTCTGGAAACTGATGGTGTTGGCCTCATGAGGGTCTTGAGCGAGAAAGATGTGGACCCTGTCAGGACAACTTCGAATGACATTGTGGAGATCTTCACTGTAAGCAAGGCTTTGAGCTAGAATACATTTAATGTTTGTGCGATGCAAAGGACATCTGACTTCCAGGAATGGTTGTATACTCTCGTGTCATGCATCCTTGCATTTCTCATTTCTTTCAGGTCCTGGGAATTGAGGCTGTACGAAAAGCCCTGGAGAGGGAGTTGTACCATGTGATCTCGTTCGACGGCTCCTACGTCAACTACCGCCACTTAGCCCTGCTTTGCGACACTATGACCTGCCGTGGTCACCTGATGGCCATCACACGTCACGGCATCAACCGGCAGGACACTGGACCCCTCATGAAGTGCTCCTTCGAGGAGACGGTTAGGATCGGAGTCGGACTGGGGTGGAGTGTAGGGCGTGTGGGTTATGGTAGAACTGATGGCAAGGGATGCTCTGTTTCTATGAGGGTTTCAGGGGAATGGATCTTCTGGTCCAGAAGAGGGTTAAACAGTTGCCTAGACAGACAAATGGATCTGCATGGTTTTTTGCTGCCTTCTAGGTGGATGTGCTGATGGAGGCCTCCTCCCATGGGGAATGTGACCCTATGAAGGGTGTGTCTGAGAACATCATGCTGGGCCAACTGGCACCAGCAGGCACAGGCTGTTTTGACCTGCTGCTGGATGCTGAGAAGTGCAAGTATGGCATGGAGATCCCCACCAACATCCCTGGCATCAGCATGGCAGGACGTAAGTGCTGAGCTGCTCTGTGTGTTTCTGTGTGTAGTGTAATCTCATCAACAGACCATTTCCAGAACATGCTTGCTCACCTTGTTGTTCTGTCAGCAACCGGAATGTTCTTCGGATCTGCGCCCAGTCCCATGAGCGGGATGTCACCCGCCATGACTCCCTGGAACACTGGAGCCACACCTGCTTATGGGGCATGGTCACCCAGTGTGGGTAAGTACACCCTTTGCTCTGCCCTTTGGCTTTCACTTTTCTGACTGGCTGCCTGTTTGGTTCGCCTCTTCCCTACTGGTTGGCAAAAACTTGGTCTCCGGTCATTGCCTCTGTAGGAAGTGGAATGACTCCAGGCGCTGCAGGTTTCTCACCCAGTGCTGCCTCTGAAGCCAGTGGCTTTTCTCCTGGATATTCTCCTGCTTGGTCACCCACGCCTGGCTCCCCTGGATCTCCAGGCCCTGCCAGTCCCTACATCCCTTCTCCTGGTAAGTCCACACTCAATCACAATTGTAAGTATTGCTGCATCTTTAATCACAGGCATGGGTTTCTACTTCTTAAGTTCACTTGCAGCTCTTTTAGCAATACTGATCGTATTTGAGGGTTACGAATACGACTACCAAAAACATGGCAGGCATGTTGTGGCTGAGTTTGCCAGACTCCCCTCACCCACCTCTTGCGCCTCTATCAGTTCATGGCATCAGTTGTCCATTTTTGAGGACGTTTCTGCTTTGACAAGCTCATACTAGTTACAAGACCTTATTACTTCCCTTTCAGGCTGTCCTTTTGTTAGCTATTGGATAATTCCTATATTTTAAATGCTAGCAATTTCTGAAATGTCACCAGTTACTTAAATGCCAAATCAAACATGAAAGTAAATTCCCTCAATTGCGAATTGCTGCTATATGCCACATGTTTAGTTCTTGGTATCGTAAAATATTCCTCCATTCCTCCAGGTGGTGCCATGTCTCCAAACTACTCCCCCACTTCCCCTGCATATGAGCCTCGCTCTCCTGGGGGCTACACACCCCAGAGTCCTGGTTACTCCCCTACATCTCCCTCGTACTCACCCACCTCCCCGTCCTATTCACCAACGAGCCCCAACTACAGTCCGACTTCGCCCTCTTACTCCCCAACCTCGCCAAGCTACTCACCGACGTCGCCAAGCTACGCCCCCACCTGGCCGGCAGAAGGCCGCCGCGCGGCGGGGGGGGGGGGCCCGGCGCCCCGGGGGGCGGGGGGGGGGGGGGGGGGGGGGGGGGGGGGGGGGGGG
>JAODLD010000002.1:25512741-25537361 GCA_026781065.1 Mormyrops boulengeri | reverse complement strand
TTAGATCCACATCCCTAATATTCCTGTTTTTTGTTTGAGCCGCTTTGCATGGAGGCTCGCTTCCCTCTGCCTTGTCGTTTATCCGCTCCCCCCTTTCTGGCAGGAGGGCGGTGTCGAGTCCGGTTTCCGGAAGAGCCAGTCAGACTCTGGCCTGATCCACCGGTTGTATCAGATAAAGGGCAAGCGCAACATCCGGGCCAAAGAGGTGGATCTCAGCTGGGATAGCTTCAACAAAGGGGACTGTTTCATACTGGACCTAGGAGAGGTGAAGACAGATTCACACTGGGCCCCGGGGGGGGGGGGGTTGGGTGAAAGCAGATCTGTGCTGGACCTGCGGGGTGGTGACGATCGACAGGCAGAGAGAAGATCAGCTCCCGGGCTGTTTACTATATGTATCAAACATTTTCAGAATTGCATCACCAAGGTTTAGTGCGTAGCAACATATGCTCCTAAACGTTTCACAATTTGCATGTTGATGCTTCTATCCAAAGCACGTTGGAAAAAGCAGAGTCACCTGGGCCCTGGAGCAATTGGGGTTGCAATTCGAACTGTTGACCTTCCAACGAGGCATGGAGCCACACACCACCCCAGAGTGATCAAATATGACCTGTAACCCCTTTTATTGTATCACAGACCATCGTGTCCTGGGTGGGCTCCCAGGCGAACATCTTCGAGAAGCAGAAAGTGCACGAGATCGCCACGTTGATCCGCGACACTGAGAGGCATGGCAAAGCCCAGATCACCAACATCAGCGAAGGGGAGGAGACTACTGAGATGCTTGAAGTGGGATTTCGTCCATGTACTCATCCCTCATCTTCAGTGTGCTTAGGATCTCAGTGATTTAAGAGCCTCTCCATGGAATGATGCGGCACGAGGCGCAGTGCGCTCACAAAGGGTCACCAGCCCATGGCAATGGTCCAAGAACAATGACAGCTAAATGAAATAGTATAAGTGTCCTACCAGAAGTTGGTTTGACTCCGCTCTAATTAGGCAGGAATTTCTATGGATTGCAGATCGTGTACAGCTCAGTTAACCAGTTCCAGGTTTAGTACCAGACTTGTGTAACTTACACTAGACATAGAAACCAATACAAGGATTAACCTCAGTGTAAGTTTCAAAACAAATGATTGTTTGATTGCAACAATTATAACATTGTTTAGTACAGAATGAGCTGATAAGTAAACTTGTTTCGGTCACGCCAAACTTTACTGCCTTTCTTATATGGCTGTATGATTATGACAGGTGCTAGGCCCAATGCCAGCCCTGAAAGCAAGCACCCCGGAGGAGGACACCAAAGCTGACGCATCCAACTCTGCCTCCCTCTACAAGGTGGGAGGAGCCAGAAGGACGTCTGTGACCAATGACACAGATTGCACTGAATTGCTTAGTAGTTTTCATTTTGCTCCATAGGTCTCCGATGCCACAGGTTCGATGAAACTTACCAAAGTGTCTGAGAAGAGCCCGTTTGGCCGGGACCTCCTAGTGCGTGATGACTGCTTCATATTAGACAATGGAGCCAACGGCAAGATCTTTGTTTGGAAAGGTACAGGGGAGGAATGGGACATGAGGGTGGGGGATGCCTGGATTGGGGTGGAATTGGGAAAGAGCAGCTGAATGCTTCATTCTGATTGGCAGGCAGTGGAGCCAATGCAGAGGAGAAGAGGGAAGCTCTAAAGATGGCTGACGATTTCATCCAGAAGATGAATTATCCCCGGATGAAAACACAGGTGAGCAGTAAAGTGATGCAACACTCGGTGTACAACATGAAGACATCTTTAAACTATGACATTGTATCATTATTGGAATAAATTATTATAACGGCAGTTGGCACTGACATAGTACCGTTAGATTAAGATTCATGCAACCTGAATAGTAGGCAATACCATTCTTAGCATCATATGAATACATGCATAGTTTAAGATTTGACCCTCAGATCCCTCAAGTTCTTATGCTCATGGAGAGTCATGTCCCCTGTGTTTCCTCCTGTAGGTGGAGATACTTCCACAAGGCAGAGAGAGAGTCATCTTCAAGCAGTTTTTCCAGGATTGGAACTAAAGTCACCTTTTTGCTACTGTTCCTACTCTTGCGCAAGAAACCATACACAAGAGTCTCGCACTCAGTGACATTTTGAGTCCCACCAAAAATAATCACTTGGTTAATTTATGTCCAACATGTTTGTATATTTTTACAAAGATCTATATATTTGGAAAAAAAACTTGTAATCAATCTGACAAAGTTATGTGACATTGTGCTATATTTAATATTGAAATATAGAACAAGAGCCCCCTTGGGCTGAATCACACGTCACTTTGCTTCACAAATGCTGATCACAATAATTAGGGGTGATAGAGCGCCCTCTAGTGACATCGATAATCCCAAACTTTAATTTGAACGTGCGCCAAGAAACTTTCATTACTTTTTTACGTATTATGTTTTTGAGTTCTTGTAAAGACTTCACAGAACAGCAGTTTGTGGAATAAATATGTGAGACAAATGAACTCGCGCGATTTTTCATGTTTTTTTTTTCTCGATACACGTATAATATTCTTTAATGGGTTGTGCAAGTGGCGGGAGCGTAGATGCACTACAATGAATTACTTCGTATTCTCCCACCCCCCCCAAAAAACAAGTCTCTGCTAATCGCCCAAGAGAATCACTATTTGACAGGCTAGAGCAATCAAACCTCATTTTACAATAAGGTTACACCATAGCAGATTTTAACTAATAATGTATAAAATAAATGATTATCAATTACGTTCTTAGACACACATAACATACATTCTCACGCGTGAATAATCTGCTAATGATTATCCAAATGGTTGTCTTGCTCAGTTTTCACATGGTAATTCACGGTACACGGTAATTCGACAAGATTTTAAATTATCATATCGGACCAGTGTGGAGGCGTCCCAGAATCGCGGTATTAGCGAATGCAGTACTTCAAAATACTGCTTCCTTGGGACCAAAATATCTGTCAGTACTGGTTCCGCCTGAGGTATTTATGCATTAATATAATAGACAATCGATAGGCCTATATACCATCTGATAGCTGACAGACCAGACATGTGTCGAGCTGTAGGCTATTAATTATAGCCACGCGATTTAAGATGGATAGGTGTATGGACGGATATATTATGTAAAATGAAACGTCAGTGTTTATGTGACCTTAAGCTTTAGAATTTACGTACGTTTCAGATAAGTAACTGGGAGGCTGATTTATAAAATGTTTGAACAGCCCTACATCTTAACATTGTTTCTGCGAAGGAGCTGCTGTTGACGAAAACCACGAGCGCTGTATATATCCCCCCCGCCCCCACGTGTGTGCGGCTGCCTTGTTCATTTTAATCACAAATACGTGTAGCATACGGAATCGCGGGAGATCAAATGAAGGGGATTGAAAAACGACTTGCACACAATGGGTTTCCAAGACCAGCAATGGGATTAATTATTCTGCTTTGAGATGGGTCACATCAATACTGGTTTAGTATTACATTTAAACTTTAATGTACATTTCCATTAGAAAATGCTCTATACGTTCAGTAAACACCACGTGAGGTGACTAACTATCTGATCAGCTGGGAATAAGGAAACAGGAGTTGTTATATGCGCAACTCAATGATAAGGAAAATCCCGATGCGGGCAGAGTTGAAAATTAGCAAGACATAGATTAAGAGAACTGTCTTCGAAACAATAAAACAATATTTGAATAGCTGAAACAATAAAAAGCAGATCCTGGACTAGAATTATGCAGTCACGCTTCACGGCAAGGGTTTGGTTTCAGCAAATCAACCTTGAACCCCCCCCAACACCCTAAACACTGGCGGATTTAGATATAGGCGACAATGGCAGCCGCCCCGGGCGGCATCTTGCCGGGGGCGACCACAAACACACAAAAAATCAGATGTGATATTTATACGATCAGTTTTCTATCGCAAATTTGCACCTCACGTCAGTGGTATCATGTAACCCTGTGGAATACTTAATCTTGTCGGAGTGGGTGCCCCGATTAGTCTGTAACCCATAGGTAGGGTACCACTCAAAAGTACGAGATAGGGAGGGGGCGGGGGCGGGGATGGGCTGACCTCAGGTCGCCCTACTGGAAGTCCGAGGTATGGGGAGCGGGGGAATCCATCACATAATGCACATCAAACTTTGTACAGCACTAAATCAATTAGGCCTAGTAAAATCAGTTTTTATTCGTTTGTATCGTTCAAAATTTCTTTATAAAAATGACGATTTGGAAGGGAGAGTGGGGGTTGGGAGATATTCATATGATGTTAAATTTATTGGTATTTTTGTGTGTGCTTGTTTTAATCCGATTCACTAATAAATAGCAGAATTTTCTATATATAATTTTTTATACGTCATATTATTTATTGACAACTGCGGACAGTACCGGTCGAAGCCCATGTGGAAGTGGAATTAGCTGGCGAAGTCAGCGCTCCCTCAGAAGATGGCGAAATGTATGGCCGACCGGGGGTCCCCCTTGGTACATTTCGCCGATTTCGGGGGGTTCATCGCGGTGTCCGGATTACACTGACCGGAGTCCGCCACTTCAGTACCCCGCCTCAGGGTAAGATCTGTATGGGGATGGAAACTTACCAGGGAAACACATAAGCGAAATCAGAAAAGGGGGCAGCGGTTTAATGCAATAAATCTCTAATGTGTAAGCCGGCCGACGTAAATGTGATGCTGATGGGTTACGTCATCAATTACTGTCTACAATATAGTGATAACAGGAATGTTTCCTTAGTTACAGAAGTTCAGTTACATAAATTAAATGAAGTCAGAGTCATTAATTGCTATGGGTTATGAGTTTAGCGTAAATCACCCACACTATCACAGGTACGCGTGGGTCAGCACGCCCATTAAACGCAACAGCTTCGTGTACAATAAAGTCCAAAGATCGTCAAGTAGGTAACAAAAGCGGCGAACCTGAGTATTTCACTGTCCGTCCACCTCTGCACTGCGCACCGGCCCGTCTTCTATAAGCGGGTAAGAGCTCAAATTATTTTTGGTTGTATTCAAATAAAAGTTTAATTTATAGGCTATGCTTTTGTTATAACTGCAAATAACTTAATTGGAATGATGCATACAAGTAAAGTTTAAACCATTATAGAAGCTATTATTTTTTTCTTTATGATAGTGCATGGTAATCAAACGTAGCTTGTAACAGGAGGTAAATTTTTAAACAAAATTATCTGAATATGCATTTTCATATGCGGTATTCACTCTGCGCATTACTGTAAAAAAGGAAAGGAAAAAAAAACTTCCACAGGAAGGAAGTTAAAAATTAATAAATTTGAAAGCTAGCGTCTTATTTGTGCCCCCACGGATCTGCTGTGTTTGCTTTTTTGTTCCAAATTGAATTCTAATTAATTAAGCTACAATTCAGCAGTTTCCAGATTTCTCACAATGATTGGTGATTTCTGTTTTCGGTCATAGATTAATTATTATCATTGAATATTATTTTGAATACGTGTTTAAAGTCATAGTCACATTTCTTCAAATGCCTTGTCTTCTCAAAATTGTTTATTGGTTAATGGTTATTAATTATTAATTATGGTCATGGACAGAAAACCGGACTGTATACGATCTAGAGGGTTGTTTCATAAACGTTAATCCATCCATTTTCCATACCCGCTAGGTTCAGGACCTCCATGACTCTGCCTTATATAAACGTATATTAAATAAATCTTTGTGTTTTATGTAATACTAGAAAGTACTGTCATATCAATGTGCATTTTCTTATATATATTTTTTTAACCCGTTTACCCGCTACTGTTTTTATTGCATTAAGGGACAGTGTCCAAAGTGCTGTGTCACCAGGAAGAGAATATCAGAACGCAAAGCGAGTCCCTCTTATCCCCTTAGATAATTATCCTAGTGGGAACTGCTGTATACGACCTTAGCTTTTAGCTTTTCTTATGCATTGTTCTTTTACTCTTAACATGATCTTGCAGAACAATACGAAAGTTACACGAAAATCTTTTAAATAAGCATAATTCCTCATATAGGTTATCAATGGGTATTAATGACAATGTTTTTATTATTACATAACCATATTATTGTATTTTATGGTCCATGAAAATTCCTGGTCTTCATATACAAGGTTATAAACTTCATTTTGATGAATGTTTATGAATTATAATTAATACCATACCATGCTATTGGCCTTTTTGTAATGGAGTGTACATCTTTTGCGCAGATATTTTATGCCACCAGTTAAGGTGACAGAATTTGAAATGAAGGGCATTCTGAAGGACAAAACTCACAGTGAGTATTTTCTTTTTGTCAAAAACCTGTAGAATTTGTTATTTGTTTTATTTTTTGACAACGGCTTACCGCTGGTTCAACTGGTAAAACTGCTGCCATATGGGGCTGGAGTGTGGCTGTGCGATTGAATATGTGGGGAGGGGGCTCAAAATGTGACTAGAAGCACAGTCAGGAAAATAAAAGCAAAGAGTGACCTATGACCTCTGAACCCACAGAGACTCGCAGGGTGAGGATGGAGGGCACGACACAGAGCCACTCCATCAGCGCCGTGCGCTGGCCCGTTCCCCAGGAGGAACTCCAAGCTCACAGCTCTGCCCCTATCAGCCTGGTCAAGAGTTCCACCTGCATGCAGGTATTTCCCAGGACACGGGTGTTGGGCGGGTGTGGGATTTTACTCTGGAGACATTACCGATAATGGCTGACAATAGATGAGAATCCAACTGAGTATGATCCACCCTCACAGTTATGGCACAGATACATATGCGCTGAGTACCTGTTAAGCTGAGGATGAAAGAGATGCAAAAGCAAGTGTGAGGAGTAGGAACTCACAGTAATTAAAGAGTAAAGGTGATGGCCAGGAAAGAAAAAAAGATGAGTGACACGGAGAGGGAATGAACACAACGGGAGAAGCGGGAATGGAGAAACGGTACAATACGTAATAGTATGGGTGATGAGTTCCAGCACTCTTATTCGTTGATTGACTCTCCCTTCTTCTCTTCATGCTTGCCAGCATAATTCCAGGCACCAGGGCCTGAGGAATCTACGCAGCCTGCAAGAGTGCGTCAAGTTCATCAACGAGTGGAAGGAGAGGGTAGTGCAAATCTGCAAGGTAAGCCTACACTGTGAACTCGACCTGAGCGTAATCAGGGAATGTAACAAGGCTGCTAATCAGGGCTGGATGTGGGGGTAGGCAGCCGCTTAAGGCCTGATCGGCACAGGGGGGCCCTGACAAAATGTGAAACCTACTTGGGGAAATCCCCCCATCCAATCGGTGAAATCTACTGAGGGGACCCTGAGTCACATGCAAGCGTGCAATGCTGAAACCTGGAATTCTCACCCTTGCCCTAATGACTCGAGTCAGAGGTAAGCACTCATCTTATCAGCAATGAGTTCGCCTCGGATGTCCTCCTCTTCCGCTATCCTGCTCTTTTGTCTCACGCTCTTATGGGCCCCTTAAGAGCTTTATAGCCATGTCATGTACTGATTCATATGCCAGTGCCGGTTTCTGTGCCAGTGCCGATTTGCGTGACAGTGCAGAATGCAGTGACATTCACCCTATTGTCCTGAAACCAGCCTGAGAAAATTAGCAGAGCTGAAAGGAGTCACAGAACAAATTACACTACGAGCTTAGTTCAGTTACAGGTCTGTTATTTTCAGTCTTGGTTTATAAAACCATGTGGTAACTGGTATGATTTAATAAAATGTTATGAATCCATGGAATCTTAGTAAATAATGGGCTGTCTGCCTCGTAACAAGTTTTGAATCGTTAAGGTTTGTCCTTTGGTGCCTAACCAGATCCATAAGTGTCCTATTTCTGATAAAGGGGAATATTGCCTTTATTCTTAGCTGGATTAACCACTGACACTTTTACTCTCAATCCTGCTACTTTGTGAGTGAGAAATAGTGTGATAGGTTTCTAAAGGCAATATAATAGATATTTAAGGTAACTTCAGGATTTGCACAGTGAAATTGCCATTAAGGTGCATTGGTTTTGCTTAAATCTTGACCTTCAATTGCTGTTGTTCATCCAGTGAAAAAATAAAAGTCAGGGGAAGGGAAGATAAGCTTTTATGAGCATTATGAACGTTATTGACCTAGACTTGCACGCAAATCTTTCGTGTTGAGGTCTTATGGCACATTTTAAATATGTTAGTGGTGCCAATAATGGAGATCTTATCACATTTATGACTCGGTGATATTCTCAAGGCAGCTGGTTTCAAGAGCATCAGTGAGTCAGGATTAAGAAACCTGACCAATTTTGGGAGGTGATTGTATAGCACAGCCCATAAACGGTGGTATGTAAGTGCCTTACATTGAGTACAAGAATAACAAAAAAAAGCTGAGACAAATTTATTAGAAAGAGGTACGCCGTTTACAGAACAACTGTGCCGTTTCAGGAGCCCGACGGCGAGGAGGCGTCGTGCAGCAAGTGGCAGCAGCATGGCCTGGAGGAGCGCAGCCTGGAGGAGAGCCGCAAGCTGATTCTGCAGTGGGCAGAGGAGCTCAAGAATGTGGATACGGTGAGGAGCAGCTCGCGCTTTAAAAAGCTGCGCTTTTCAGAGAAACCCGCGCTTTTCAGAGAAGCCTGCGCTTTTCAGAGACTCTTTTACGCTCATTACTAATTGCCTTGATTAATAAACTCTTCCAAGCAGATTTATTGGTTTCATTGCCTTAATCCAGAATTGCTGATGTAAATCAGACAGCTGTATAAATACGTAAAACAAACAAATGATAGTGGATGAAAGCATCAACCTTTTCAATAATGATTATCCCTGTCTGTCTTCTTAGCTGTTTGAACAGGCCCAGACTCAGGGTAAGGACAGTGTGGATGGCACAGAAGATGACAAGAACATCAATGACCAGGATCTTGTGGAGCAGAGGATCATGGGATGGGCCAGAGAACTGCAAACTGTGTCAGAGGTAGGGGATCAAGTGTGTGATATTACAAGTGTGTGATATTAAATATTACATTGTGGGGACCAAATGTCAGATCCCCACAATGTAATAAAAACCTGTTATTTTGACCTTGTAGGGACATTTTTTAAGGGGAAACTTAATTTATAAAAATCTGTGAATGCAATTAAAACACTAAAAATCTCAAAAGTCTTGTATTTTGTTTGGTTACTTATGGTTAAGGTTGTCATTGATGGGATTAGGGTTATACCCATAGAGTTGAAGCTAGAGTCCCTACAAAGACATAGACACCTTGTGTGTGTGTGTGTGTGTGTGTGTGTGCGCCTGTGTGTGTGTCTGTATCTGTGTGTGTATGTGTGTGTCTGTGTGTTTCTGAGTCTGAACAACCTCTGACCTGTTTCCTGGGAGAATGTGCCATACGACCACTGCCCTGTACTTCCTGCGGATGGATGTATATAAGCTGAATGCATTATGAATCGACATCCCCCTGTGTGTGTGAACAGCCTTTTTTGGGGGGTGGGGGTTGCAGCAAACCAATTCTGTCATGATGTCTCACGCTGACAGAACTGCGGGGTCCCGGGTGACGAGCTGCCGCAAACGCTTCGCCGCATGGGACTGAGGAAGAAGAGGCTTATGCATCTCCTCCCCCTGCTGGAGTTCATCACCTGGTCTTTGCTTAAGGAGGACAGTAAGGTGAGTCCAGCAGAGTGTGTGTGGGAGGGGGTGAGACAACCTGTTACCTGTACTCAGCTGTATATCCATAGGAGTTTCTGAAAAGATGAAATTTCCATCTTGAGATTTTCTGACGACCCACCTAAGTCTTATTACAAAACCAGCTGACTTTATGAAAGAAATTATATGTTTACTTAATGTTTAGATGCAGGCAGGTGCTGTTCTACTTCTGCTTTTATTGCATCAGGGCAAAAGCCATTGAAATGAAATCTTTTGTGCATGTAGCATATTAGCGATTGGTTGCGTCATTATCATATTATCAACTTTACATAGTAGCTTAATGTCATCAAGCTGACCTCAAACTCTGGAGCCTTGGCCGCTTGGTGACTGGGTGTCGTACTGTAAAAGACCGGCCAGAGACTGGGTGCAAACCTAGTTCACTGGGAGCAGTTCAGTTTTTAATGCCAAATATACATTATAATATCTAACAGGATGTAACATTGTGACTGGGGGCAGGGGGTGTGTATTCCAGTTTCCAAGACTCCTGGACCTGCCAAATACTAATGTTTCATTCAACCAGCACCTCCTAAGTGGCTAATACTGGTTTTTATTTTGAGCTCAGCGGGTTAGTATTCTGTGCCTGGCATCAGAAGGTTGCCTGTTTGAGGCCCGCCCTCAGCAGAATAGTCACATGTCCATGGGGTTGTGAGCGAGACCTTTAACCCCCAGCTCCAGGGGTGCTGCATGCTGGCTGACTCAGCGCTGTTACCCCCCCAAGCTTGCTGTCACCTGCATTTGTGCCAGTGTGTCTCATGCAGTGCAAGATGGGGAAGACAAGCATTACATTGTACCTGTACTTGTGTAAATGGAAAATAAGGGATCGTTTCATTTTTGAACACTGGTACCTCCCGTTCCCCTGCCTACATCTTTGACTCTCTTCCCCCCCCCCACAGGGCATCGTCCCCCAGCTGTGGCTGTCGGCCAAGCAACATACCTGGAAAGCGGGTGAGTTTGTGCCCTCGGCCGCATGGAACCGTGGTATCAAAGTGCGCTGTACCGGTATCCAGTGGTCTGAGATAACGCAAGGAAACCCAGACATCACCAAGGCGATTGTGTGCGAGTGCAGGTACCCGCAGATCAGGCCTCTCTAACCTGTCGGCCTCTTTTTGGGCAGGGACTCCGAGATACATCCCGAATTCAGGTACGTGCTTATAAAAAGCCTGTTCATTGGGAGCTGGGTGGGGTACAGGTCGCTTTAATCCCGTAGTACCTTGAGTGGAAGGACTAGAGTGTTTGTCCCTTGAAGGACAGAGGGGATGCATGTGGAGCAGTGCAGCTTCTGCTGCCTGAGTGCGACTTTGTAGGATCAGCCCTGCAAACTGGAGCCTGTGACCCATCGCCTGCTTCTGCTCGTCTGACATGTCTCCCCATGCCTTTCTCTCTAGGCAGCCTTTTCTCTCCCTCTCGCCTGTATGATATTTATTATCCTTTTTAGATCACTGCTTCTCCTTTATCCTTTACAAGCCGCGCTGCTTGTTTTCTTCTCATTTATTCTTAACTTTATTGTAATATCGGTCAAAATGAAGAGTAATAAACAGGGTCAGAGGTCAGAGGTCAGAGGTACATCCATCATCCACGCTTTACGTTTAGCCATATGACGCCTTTTACCATCTTCATTGTTTTTAACCATGAGTGTCATCCTGCTTTCTAGTTTGGGACTGGATCTGCAGCGCTGAAGGTAATTGACTTTGGACCCGGAAAAATTCGAGAAAACAGCCACTGCTTTATTTAGTGACAGTGCGTCTGACCCCTCCTGCCCGCGTGTGCACGCAGATGACGTCACGCTGGATCCCATGAGCAGCCACCCCTGGCTGCTGCTGTCAGACGACCGCAAGCGCGTGCAGGAGGCACTGTCGGAAGCCATGTTGCCCCCCAGCAGGCAGCGTTTCGACGGCTGGCCCTGCGTCCTCGGCTGGGAGGGCTTCTCCTCCGGCCGCCACTACTGGGAGGTGGACCTGGCCAATAATGGCTACTGGCGCCTGGGCCTGACCGCAGCCTCATCCCGCAGGCAGGGCCGCTTCCCCATGACCCCGGCGGCTGGCTACTGGGTCCTGTGGCGCAGCACCCACCACTTCTACGCCTGCACCAAGCCGGAGACGCCGCTGCCCGTGGAGCTGGCTCCGCGCAGAGTGGGCGTCTACCTAGACTACGAGGACGGCCAGATCTCTTTCTTCGACGTCAAGAACAAGTCACACATCTATACCTTCACCGGCACCTTCCGTGAAAAGCTCTACCCGCTGTTTGCGCCCCTCGATGGCAGGACGCTGATCACCATCTCCTCGCCGAAATCTGCCGCGGTCCCCTGAGTGCTCTACTGGGAGCGTCCCAGTAAATCAAGTACAGTAAGCCTCTCTGGCATCTACACTCATTGGCCACTTTATTCAGGGAAGCCAACACCTTGCACTGTGTAGGACTCGCTTCTTTCTTGTGATGCTTTTTAGCTGGGTGTTCAGGGAAGCCTTTCTGCACACCATGGTTGTACTGAGCTATTATTTTTGCTTCTGGGAGATATACTTACACAATAATGTTCTGAGGGCAGAATGAAAAATGATTGGTTCAGAGCCAAGAGATAACTAATCAGATTGTTGAGGAGGTGGGACCAAGCAGCTAGAGTAGGCAAGACCAAGACATCTGATTTGTTGATTCTGCCTCCTCTAGTTACTCCTCTAGTTACCTTCCCTACAACCAATCATTTTTCGTTCTGCCCTCCGAACATTTTTCTGTAAATAAAATTCCCACAAGCGTTATTTATGCACTTCACGAGTCTGGCTGTTCTCCTCTGACCTCTCTTACCAACAAGATGTTTTCAGCCACAAAACTCTCAGTGACTGGATGCTCTTGGTAAACTCTGGCCACTGTAGTGTTTAAGAAGACTAGTGGCTGGTTCTGAGAGGCTGGGACCACCATGTGTGGTAACTAACTATCACTCCACGTTTGAAAGTCCTCAGATCACGTCTTAGCTGTTCTGATTGGCTGCACAGCCACTAAACCTCTTGACACTGTCTGTTTGCTATATGTGTTAATTTGTAGCCACGTGATTCGCTGTTCAGAGGAATCTGGCTGTTTGTGTTTATGAGCAGGCGTACGGAGTAAACTGGCCACTGAATGTAAGTTCCTTGTATTGTCATCAAATAAAGCACCGAAGAGATAAATAATATCCAGCATAAAAATTCGCAATTAAGAAAAATATAGATAAAAGCACAATTTTAATACAGCCTTGCACAAATAGCCTGAATGTTTGAACCATAACTTGAGCTTAATATATATTCCACGTGGTGATGAAAATTGTCACTCTTCCTGGGTCAAACATGTATAGTGTAAATAACATGTGCAAAAAAATCAACTGTTACTTCCTCTTTACAGTTGTCTCAGCACTCTGCGTCATTCTGTATGTTATATGTTCTTTGTAGTATGCTCATATCTTTGTAGTATGCTCATATCTTTGTGGTATGCTCATATCTTTGTAGTATGCTCATATCTTTGTGGTATGCTCATATCTTTGTAGTATGCTCACCCCTAAATGTCGACAATCCCGTCTCTGGTGGGAGTACAAGGACACTGATGATTGACTGCTACTCGTGATTTCCTCTCTTGGGCCAGCCATGACTAGTGATCATATTTACCGTGTATTCAGAATGAAAATGTTCTGTATGTTAATAAAAAGCACTAATAAAAGTACAGCTGGAACACAGTGGCTTGGGGACTGACACTAAATGCATGAAATGCTCATCATGTCAATCATTGAGGGGTTCTAAAATATACAAAGCATTGGTTACAGTAACTGAGTGGATAGGGGAATTCCCTCTGACTGGTTCCTCCCAAAGTCCAAGAAATCATTCACAGCTCCATAAACTTACTGCCAGGGACAAAGTTTTGTTTTTACTGGTGTGTGTCAGTCAGGGTGTATATGCGCCAATGGCCAAAATTGTGGAGACACCTAACATTTTTGGCATTAAGCTTTAAAACTTTCTACACAAATACTGATGGAAATGTTTACAAACAATCAAAGAATTTACAAGTATCATACACTGGCTGATTAAATAAATAACTGGAGTAACTGGAATAAAATTCTGCGATCTCTAAAAAATGGAAGTGTTTCCACAATTTTGGTCACCAGTGTAAACTCCTCCTTTGCCAACTTCCCTTCCAGTATTTTAATACATGTATCCGCACCTTTGGAATAGAGCACAAGGCTGGGGTCCACACTGGACAGGATGCCAGTCTATAACATAGTCACACATTGTAGGCAATTTAAAAGCACCAATTAGCTTAACAGCATGTCTTAGGGAAGAAAGCAGAGTGCCAGGAGGGAACCAGTGGAGAGTACAGTTGATGAACTATTAACAAGACTGATCCGGAACAAGACAAGACCCGGGAACAACAAAAAAACACCCAAAAGGATCTTGGCCATCCCTATCAGGAATCCATGAAGATCAGTCTGCAGTGAAGCACATTGATATGATTTCAAATGACAACAGTAGATAGCATGATAAAACCAAAGTCTGCACTAAAGGTCGAACTGCCTGGAATAGGTGTAGAGGGAATCGAGAGCGTCCCCACGATGTGGCTGCCAGGGGTCAGGGACAGTAAGGGAGATGTTCACCTCGGATTGTGCACAGGTGGGAAAGCTTTCGAGGAGACATATGCCATAGAGAGCAACATCAGGCAACCCCAGCTGTGGAGGGGGATCCTCAGCATTTATATTTAGCCGGCTGGGGGTTACTCCCCTCAGGGGAATTCGAATAAATTTGCCAACTGGTAAGCCGAAGCAAATTTTCAAGAGTTCCGACTCATAGTTTTACTACTTTGCTGCATGCTTGATCGGTAATAACAATTGTTTTGGGGAGGGTTCACGCCCAATATTTTACTATGTGGCTGTGTGCCTGGGCACCACAGGAGGGCGCTGCAACATGTCGCAAGTGTCGGGTCTTAGTCACACTTCCACCACAAGTCACTGGAAAGAAACTGGAACTACCCCCTAGCCTCGCTGGGGCTGGGTATCCTCGCCTCCTCTGCCTCTCCCACCGAGCTCTCGCACACCCAGGGCCCGATGGCATCACAGCGCACGGCGAACAGGCTCCCGTCGCCCCTGATGTCGGCGCAGTCCGTCTCGTTCGAGTTCCAGCGTATCCGCACCCTGCGGGAGCAATGAGTCACCTGCTGCAGAGCGAGATCACATGACTGGGCGAGGTCACGTGACTAACCACGTGACGCAGCGCTAACTGAAAGGTCCATTTTCCCATCCAGATTTTATGTCTCAGTCACTTTTTCCTTAATTTTTCCGAAAACACTTCGGAGCTAAATAGAAATCAGAAAAAGAGGAATGCTTCTCTATGAGGATAAATTATTGAAAACAATTTCAAATACTGTATCTACCTTAAAACAGCTTATCCTGGTTGGGGTCATGTATTCAAAACACTATGCAAGATATTGCTATTGTATTTCTTGCAGATTCACTTTCATTGCACATGGGATTTATCTGAAAGGTTGTAAGAGCCAATTGTAAGAAAATACTTTGAGTGCCACTGGCTTCCCTGATAAAAACAGAAACAGTTAATCACAGAATGAATTAAAGGATAAATGCTATTATATCCCCCCCACATTAAATTACTAAATGCTTGTATAATTAGTATGACCAATTTATGACTGCGACACACTCTTTTGTGTGCTGATAACCACTGAATTCAGGGAGACTCACGGGCTCTGCTCCTGATAGGGCGTCCCATCCTGCCACACCCACTGCTCCTCCTCCTGAAGGTCACTCAGCCCCACCCACACGAATGGCAGCTTCTGGGACTTTCTCATCTCGGCCAGGATGAACTCCTGAGGGTAAAGTGGGGCACGGTGAACATCTACACAGGAACACCGCGGAACCAGTGCAGAGCTCGTGCAGAACATTATAGTCCTCTTCTGCATCCCTCCCTCCTCTGTCCTCCTCAGCATCCCTCCCTCCTGTCCTCTTCTGCATCCCTCCCTCCTCTGTCCTCTTCAGCATTCCTCCCTCCTCTGTCCTCTTCTGCATCCCTCCCTCCTCTGTCCTCCTCTGCATCCCTCCCTCCTCTGTCCTCTTCAGCATCCCTCACTCCGCTGTCCTCCTCAGCATCCCTCCCTCCTCTGTCCTCCTCAGCATCCCTCCCTCCTCTGTCCTCCTCAGCATCCCTCCCTCTTGTCCTCTTCTGCATCCCTCCCTCCTCTGTCCTCTTCTGCATCCCTCCCTCCTCTGTCCTCCTCAGCATCCCTCCCTCCTGTCCTCTTCAGCATCCCTCCCTCCTCTGTCCTCTTTAGCATCCCTCCCTCCTCTGTCCTCTTCAGCATCTCTCCCTCCTCTGTGCTCTTCCTGTTTCCTTCTCCCTAATTCCCTCTCTGCTGAGGTTCACCAACCCTGCTCATCATCAGACTCAGGTAAGGTGAAGTGAAAAGGAGAACAACATGCTGCTCTTCATGGCCATCCCATAAAATCCCATCATACCTACAAACACAAGTGGATTAACAGATCTGGCCACCCTAGGCTGACATCAGCCGATTTAACTGACCATTCCATCTTTCCCGAGGTGGAGCGGGGCCCTAATGCTATAGTGTAGGATAGCCTATGCAATAACCTGTGAATAGGTTCCATAGAGGTTGACCCCCAAACATGTCCTAACAGGTCTTTATTCCACCTGAACCTTTAAAAACCTGACTGATGTAATCATTTCTCATCCAAAGTCATTTTTCTTGTCCTCTTGGCACCAAGGCCAGTCAGAGGGGTCTAGAGACAGGAAAGGGAGAGACAGAGGTTCCTCGTCCCACACTCCATCTCGTCCTGGTTCTCGATGATGGTCAGGTTACCCTGCCTCTGGGTGCAGAAATCTACACTCTGCTGCCAGGTGAGCTCCTCCTCACGTCCCATGGAGAAGAAGTAGCAGTGTCCCCTGAAGAAAAGCCAGCCCTGTGGGCATAGCTGGCACTGCCACTCTGGTTCTGGGAGGGGGGGCAGAAGGCGGAAGAGGCAAAAATCAAGGGGCTCCATGGAACCTCCTAATTTTTCTGCAGATTTTCCATAAATACATGAAAACACAAGCATGAAATGTCTGATTGGCTCCCAGATTCTAGTCTATCTTTTGTGCAAAAAAATCGTTAATGCAAAACTGGAGGGTTAATAAAAAATGATGTATTAAATGAAAACACCCAGAGAAAAATCAGTTCTTTTTTTCATTAATGAAGCTAATGACCCAACTGTTCGTTAATAAGTAAAGTAATGAAAATGCAAGCAAGTAAACTCTCTGTGATCCGCTGTCAGCCCTGTGTGTGTGTGTGTGTGTGTGTGTGTGTGTGTGTGTGTGTGTGTGTGTGTGTTTCCAGACGGCAGAGAGATACTGACCTGAAATGCTTTGAACTTCACTGGGCACTAGTGGCATGGTACCCAGACCCGCCTGGTACCCTGTCGACTCCTGGCCCACAGCAACCAGCCACAAGCCTTCCAAGTGATATACAGATGATCACATGATCAGTCACATATTCAAATGGTAAAAAAATTGCACAAGTGTTCCCGAACAGCTCAAAGTAGGAGAACTGGCTGATTTTTTTGAATGGTATTTGTTTGTTTCATTATAGCAGCTTTTTTGATATAACCCTTCCTAAGGATGTTTGGAAGGAAATGCACTGATTTGCTTCATGGTCTACCCATATTTTCACCTTCACACCAGGCTGTTAAAGTCCACAAATGCACCAATTTTTAAATGAAGACACTGCTTCATCCCTTCTGATCAATGGATCACATTTGGGTCACCTTTAAAAGAAATCTCTGAAATACCTGGATTGATGTCCGTGCGAGCTGGAAGATCAGAAATCATTTTTCCCGGTTCTGTTTCACTTAGTCTCTGCCTTACAACCTTTGTTCCTTACTTTCTGGTGTCTTCAGTCTCTTTTGGTGAGACTCATTCTGATTCTCAACATGGTATCATCTCTCGGAGCACCACACCTCCCCTTCCTGAATATGTTAACGCCCCCTCATAAGTGGGCTTCCCTTAAACTCCACTTTTAATGATAAGGAAACATATCCAGCCACTTGTGTCAATTACTTTCCCAAAGTGTGATGCTCTTTCTTTAGACAAACCTTTTCATGACAAATTGAGGGCTGCTTTTTTGTTTAAGTACAAAAAATCTACATTTCTCTTCAGTCTTCCGAAAGCAGAAGTGCAGCAATGCGTGTGAGTGTCACTTTATACTTCCTGTTGAACTACAGTGGTGAGATTCTTTTTTTCAAATCATTTTCTGGTCGTCGACGAGCGCTCATTGGGCACCACAGACTGTCTCTAGGGTTATTCTTAGACATTATCTTTGTGAGAACCCGAAAGCTGAGATTCCAGGCCGGTCAGGCAGCAGGGCACCTCCCAGGCTCGGTCTACAACACGCTTAGCACAGCTTTACTAGCCATACAGGAAGCGGTAGGCCTGCGTGGGCTGTATGGATCGCATAAATCCACATGAAGACGTCAAGCAACAGGTCAATGCACTACAGCACCATGCTGTAGTGCATGGTGCTGTGGGCCAGTTTGTGCTTGGGCTCCAAGGAGCCAAAGTACCGCCAGATCCATCACACTGGGATGCCAAATCCGAGGAGGGGAAGACAAGACTATGGTTTCCATGACTACAAAATCACCATCAAGGCATTTGAGGTACTGAAGGCCCAGCTGGATGATGCAGGGTTAACAGAAGCGGACATATTTGGCCATATTTGCAAAACTCATCAGTAGAGCCAGCAAGACTCTTCTTCAGAAACCCTTCTGTTCTACTATGATGATCAGCTGACCATAAAATGCTCACCATAAACATCTGCCATCTGTGAACCGAAAGCCAAAGCAGGAGCATCATCCTCTCCGAAATTTTCACACAGATACAAGGACACCACCTATGGGTGAGGGAAGGTAACAGGAAACACGTCTTTGTCACATCAAACCATTTATATCAAAAGAATCTCCCAACTACAGCTACAGTGATGCTCTATCTCATAAAGATACGTCAATGTGTAATACATATTTCTTTTGTCATTGCTCCACACAACAGATACAGAGAAACAATGTGATCTGTTATCTGGAAGAAAGGTATTTATGACAGCCTATGCAATATATCACCAGGGCTGCCTCATCCTTAGCCATGAGGTGACAGTCCGAGTGAGTCAAGATAAGAGTTTCTGTTTCGATACACATACAGCGACATTCGGTGGATTGCAGACATTATATCAGGCAGCCTAGATGAATGCACCTCTTTGAACTACGTGCAATTAGATAGCTGGATGCTATTATGCATGTGTTACCTATGTTCACGTATGCGGCGCTGTATATGGGAGGTATATGAAATAAGAATGGAGTTTTACTGAGAACAATATTCAATAGCAAACAAACAAATAACTTGCCTGAACTGGATGCATAGTCTGGAGCTTGCATTGAGGTCCCTAGTGCTGACTGTAGTAACAGTGAAGTCTCTGAGCCTGATGGGGTCCTCAGCTTTAAGCCGTGGGTCAGCATCATTGGACTCTGATGAACCGGAAATGCCAGGGATTTTTGTACTTTGTGTCCAGCAGAGTTGCCATGGTCATGACACTAAAGGATTCCAGATTACTCAGACTGTCTCTGGTAGTCTACCTCTGTCCATACAGTTCTGTTGCTGTCTGTGTAGTTAGGCACTTTTCCTCACAAAGTAGTGCATAATCCAACATTTTCATCATTGGGATGACTTTGTATGCAGAAACTACTTTCTCCTCAGAGTTCTACTGTTGCCTCATAGAATGGGAAGTGTCTCCTGTATGTCTTAAAACTCCTCTCACCTATGGTCATGAGCTCTGGGTAGTGACTGGTAACATTGTTAGCAACTGGGCTTTTGGGAACCATAGCCCTAGGAGTCACCAGGGCCGTGCTGCCTGAGACATGACCCTGCCTCAACATGATCTTTAATTCAGGCGAAGGAAATGGAGGACAGATGGATAAAATGCTGTGAAAGCAGCAACTTGTGGCTTTCATGTGTGGTTTTGCATGAAAAAACCACGGCGGCACGTACGAGTGGACACAGCTAAATCACTCATATGTCTTGACAGCTAATCTGCTCATTTTTATTGGCAAGCATGTAAAAGGCAGATGTGTTTTTACAATCAATACATGTACATGCAGTGTGACAAATTATATACAGTAAACCATGACAACACAAAATCAAAGAAGTACCAGTCTGACAGATCACAGAACAAAGCTAGTCAAATGAAGCAACATTCCTTTAAGTCATCGTCAAGAAATCTCTGGAGTGGAATATCTACAACCAGGTTAAAACACTACCATGCAACTATGTGTCATGATATACAAACATTTCTGGGGGAAAAAAATGCTCAGATGCTCTGCATTCACATTTTCTGCTCCAGGTGTAGCGTAATCAGGGACAGATTCAGTTCGCGGCCTGGGAAGGTAGAGAACAGAACGTCTTTATTGTCATTGTACAGGGAGCACTCACTACAAAACTTCAATCTTCACATATGCCATCTTGCTCTCCTATGAGACACGCAAATACATCGAGGTAAGACCGAGGCTTGGGGTCGGACTGATGACTCTGCCGTTTATCTGGCACCTCGAGAGCAGTTCAGGTTAAGGGTCTTGCTCAGGTGCCCACTGGTAATATGATAAGTCTTCCAGCCACAAGATTTAACCTGGTAACATTTACAGTGCACCGGCATGGGCTCCTAACAAAAAGAGCCACCCCCCCCCCCCCCCCAGTCAAGACGCACAACAAAAGCATGTTTATCAGAAGCTTAGTATAGTTACTCTGCAAAATTTCATTAAGGCTTCATGTAGAGAAAGATGACTGTATGTGTCCTTGCTTTACAATGAAATGAGTTCAAATTAGTCAGTCACAGTGTGATTAAATCTCTTAAGTTCTTTTAAGATTAAGTTCTCTTGCTTTTGAAATAATATTCAGTGTAGGCTTGGGCAACATCTGCTTTTTCATATTGTTCATGCATTATACTGTGGTGTACAGTATTCCAATGTCTTTGAAATCTATTTGAAAGATTTGTAGAATCTAGAATTTAAATTTACAATTGTCGTATGACAAACCAGCAAGGTTTTTAAATAGCTCAAAATACCAAAAATAGCTCAAAAATAACTCAAAATATCGTAGTAGACCATAGTACCGTTTTATTGTTCCATTTGAGGTTCCACACCACTTGGTCATGAAGAGTGTCATTGAGTTTGGTCCGTAACTGCACACACATTGTCAAAGATATGGGCACTTGGTTAGTCACTGCTAGTCACTTGTGTTTACCATATGTGCCTCCTCTGGCATACGTAACAGGTTATATGGTTAATGTAGTGTATATAAATGATATATGGGTCTGACCGTGTTTAAGGCAGCATTCTTGGCAGTATCACTTTCACAGAAGAGGGATACTCTCGATGAACATTGCATCATGAAGGTAACAACCTTCATGACAGGCACTGGCAGAGATAAGACAAAAGTGAAATACAAACAGAAATTCCCACACATATTATGACATTTTATTAAGAAATTATACTCTGGATTTGAGCTTCTAGGAAAATGGAATCCAATTACATTTTTTAAATCAGCTTAATTTTTTTAAAAATGTGTTTATTTTACTCAGGAAAAATATGAGTTACCAAAACTTAGTGGTTAAATTGGAATAACATCAGTAAAAAAATCAACAAATATACTTCTGTATACTCACGGTACACTCTCACTCACTCACTCACTATCTATCTATCTATCTATCGATCTAAATCTGGTATTGGGTGAAATGAAAAGGGGGTATCATGAAAGATGAATAATTTCATAGAAACACAGTAAACGATAAAGGATAACTTTACCTGTCTTGACATAAACTGTAACAGGGTCACTGCAATTCTGGCCAGCCACTGTCTGAATGGAAAATGCATATCCAGTTCCTGAACGAAGGCTATTAAAACTTGCCGAGTTGCTTGCAACAGTTTGGTTCCCCTGCTCATTCCAGAATGAGCTATTGTATGTCACCAGGTATGTTGTTCCTTCCTGGTTCAACTCAGGAGGGACTTCCCATGTCAGCGTGACAAAGCTTGCATTTACGAAGGTAGCACTGGGTGTACCAGGTCGGACAGGCACTGGGAACAACAAAAACCAGAGTCCACTGTAAATTTATGCCACATGTGAACCTGTGAGCAGACTGCAACTGTACACGATTTAATATAATTACTTCCATTTTTGAAGGTATATTTCCAAATATTGTCTGCTAGCTTGCAAACATTTTAAATTTCAGTGTTCGAAGTGATAGTATTGCTTTAGCCAAGTCATTTTCATTCATCTTCTAATTTAGAGGTGCGGTGCCTCAGTGGGAAGATGCTGCCTTAGTGGGATGAGGTGGCTTAATGGTTAGGGACGCACCCTTGTAATTAAAAGATTGCATGTTTGAATCCCTGACCAGCAAGACACCACTGAGGTACTCTGAGTAAGATACTGCTCCCTGGGTGCTGAATCAGCTGCCCCCTGCTATGTCACATATGGGTTAATTGCAGAGAACACATTCTGTTGTGGTGTGTCAACAATGACAATTAATCTCTAAAGATGCTGCCTCAGTGAGTACATCCTGCCTCAGTGGGTGACACTTGTTCCACCCGCTTGATATGTTATGTTTATGTGGCGTTTCCTTGGTATCTATCCTGACCTGGCCCAGATTAACCATGTGGACATTTCGCTATGTGTCCAGGGACGCCACATCCCTGGGGGGGTGCACCAGGCGGAGTAATCCCGCATAAGCTCCCCCATCCCCTTAACTAATTTCTTTTAAGTTACTGCAATTTAATAACTAATATATTTAATATTGTTCTGTTAATATAGCACTCACTAATAAGCCTATGCAGTGTTTTCCCTATCTTAGATGCATTTCTGAATTTCCGGGGCTATGGCGGGGCTATTCAAATCGCAGTCCTCAAGGTCCAAGCACTGCTTTTCTAGCCTTGCTGTGATAGCCAGGTGTAAATCCTCCAGTCAATCAGAATCAGCACTTATTAAACTAACTACCTGGAAGAACTGAAAACAAGGTCCAGATTTGAAAAGCCCTGTGCTATGGTGTCTCTAAATTGCCCATAGTGGGTAATTGTACCCATGGGGTGCGCGTTTGGGACAGTCTCCAGGCCAGCCCCAGCCCTGCCTTGGATAAGCTGCTATGTCAAATTGATGGCTCTGCCTTTCACAGCAGCCCAGTTTTAAAATTTGCGGCTGAGCAGTTAAATCGGTTTCTTTCGTGATAGTAAAATTCAGAGTGCTGGATTTATATTTGAAAGTCAGTGTGCTATTGAAGGTGTCAGCCTCAGCTGATAGTAAAAATTTCTGAATTAAATTTTTATCAGTGAAGGCAGCGGTTAGCATTTACTCACATGTATATTTTGCGCGGGACACTGGTCCACTGAAGAACGTCCTGTTCCCTACCTGGGCGTATACTGTCACATTATATTCTGCAGCTGATCTGAGGTTAGAAAAAGTGCTTTGGGTCTGGGTGGTCACCAAGTTGCTTATAATTGTGTTACTGAGGCTAATCACCACATTGTAAGACTCAACATTTCCATTAGTATGCACCCAGCTGGCTGTGATGGCAGTTTCGTTGCTGATCAAGGTCAATATGGAAACAGAGCTTGGATCTGCAAACAAAAACACAAAGTTGTTGAAAGTTCTGTGTCACCAGGATGCTAGAAGTGCATTTCTGAAGGTGATTTTGTGTTTTGAGTCACCTGTGGTGTTCTGAAGCCGAAATACTGATATCTCAATAAGTATGAAGTTGGGTAGAGCAAAGAATGCTATGTGATTATGCATATCAATGTCAGTTAGTGTCATTATAATGGATATCCTTCTATTTATCTTTGTTGATTATCTTTCAGTTAACATCTCAAGCTTTCGATTGAATAATCACTATGGATATATTTGTCAGCATACAAATGCCTATGTCAGTTACTATATGAAGAGTTCAGATGCAAAAGCTGTTAAACGCCACCTCCGTCAAACCACTCTCCGCCTCGTCTGAAATATCGATTTGTCGGCAAAATCCTTTAAATCAATATTTCAGACGAGGCGGAGAGTGGTATTTCGCGTTTTTTTAAGCAAAATGATTTGATTTACGTATACTACGTGTGGAAAGCATTCACTCAACATCGTTATCTCATTTTTGACGGAGGTGGCGTTTAGCGGCTTTTGCGTCTGAACTCTTCAGATGTTCTCAAGGAAACATTATGTTAAAGTTTCTCTGTTCCATTCACCTCTTATTAATTCTACTTTCCTGTCTGTTGTTATATGCATTGTTCCTGTCAAATAAACACACAGCTGTAAAAACAATGCAACTTACTGGTAAATGTCGTGATTATGACATTCTCCCCTTTCAGTGAAGGATCCGGCACCAAGGAAACCACACTCAGTTGATACTCTGTGCCCGGGGTAAGACTACTGAACGTCACAGTGGTGTCACTGATGTTAATTGAGTTGCTCAGGTCGTAGCCCACCTGATCAACTTCGACCAAAAATCCTGAGCTATTCCCTTCTGGCCTGTTCCACATCAACCCGATCGATGTTTCATTATTAAAAGTCACATTTAGGTCTTTCACCTTACTGGGTCCTGGAACAAAGCAGTTAAACCAGATTTTAAAAGAATATGCAAATCTCATATTTTTGGTTAAAACTATGTCAAGTATTACCACTCTCAGTAGACTTCACTTACTAGTGTACTTTGAAATGTTCTCTGGGTCCCCCTCAATAGACTTGTCCAGCACTTCAGAATAGACTGCAAATTCATAAAAGCCACCAGGCAGGAGGCCAGTGATCCAACATCTTTCATTAGTTGTGCTATTGATGATAGAGTTGTTGACCACTCTTACAGTGTAGGAGCTATGGCCACCTACTGGACTGCTCCAGTTGAGAAGGACAGAGCTCGTTTGGACCTCTTCAACATTTAGATTAAGAACCTGATCAGGTTCTTGCAGAGGG